>SDGA01000058.1:0-131292 GCA_006232345.1 Galdieria phlegrea
TTTTCTTCTTTATTTGTCTCTCTTTTTTTGATGAGCTCCAACTTGCATATCTTCTTGAGAATGTATTTTTTGTTTCGAAAGAGAATGTTTTTTCTTCTCTCCCCTTCCTTTCTTTCGTCTTCTTCATCTTCTTCTTCATAAAGATTCGACTCTCGTTGTTGTTTTTCTCTTTTCTCTCCACTAGCACCATCTTTCTTCATTCCAAGATAAATTTGTTCGTCTTCTCTCATCTGCTTCTTCTTCCATCGTTGTTTGATCAATGGAAGACTGCCAAGCGATGCATGTGACCCTTTCTTCTTTTCCACTTGCGTGGTTTCTTCATCTTGTTTTAGTTTCCCCATCAGTTTCGGCAATGGATGATACAAAAGAACCATTGAGTCGAAAAACTCCAATTTTGCTCTCTCAATATACGTTTGCATTCCCGTTGTATAACCGCATATAGTCGTGCCAGAAAATTGAGTTTCTATTATTTGAAACATTTTTTTTCTAGTCTAGATAATCTCAAATAGGGTTCATAAGTATCGGGGGATATCAAATGCAATTGAATCATTACACATCTTCCTTGAGCCGTACTTCCTTGATCTTCAATTGTAATGCCTTGTAAAAAGTCTTTCAATACAATGCGATGAAATCGAGTATTTATCTGATTTATCTGTTCCTTTCCTAAGCAAGGTAAAAAAGGAATAGTCATCAAAGGTGTTTGAGGTTGTTTACTGGCGGTCATTAACAACTCTCTTAATCGAGGAATTCCTAAAGTCACATGAGCAGCTCCCATACCAGCAAAGTGAAAAGTATTTAGTGTCATTTGTGTTGAAGGCTCTCCAATGCCTTGTGCTGCAAGAAATACCAACAGCTTCACCAGGTGAAATGATGGATCGTTCATATCGTTGTCTCATCATCGTTTCAAATATGCTTAAATCCAATGACTTTGTTGATTCATGACTGCTCGAATTATATTGATTTATATATCGATGAATCATTTCTTGAAACTTGGGAGAAACAAACTTTCGTTTGGGTGTCTTTTTTCCTTCTTTCCCAAGAATAAAATGCCTGACTATTCCACAAGTGCCATTCCAAACAAGATTCCTTTAATAGCCATGCTGTGTGACAAGGATCCATTCCATCATCTCCATATAAAAACTATCATACAAGCATTCAGTTAATAACAACACTCCCATCCAAAAGACAATTATTCATTCTTGCTCACTCAATAACTCCTTGATTTTCACTTTCTCTCACACTATAATCATATCCAACATACAAGTCTTCCAATCCTTTCACCAAACATCTTTGAAGATATCCTGAACGAGCTGTTTTCACTGCAGTATCCACAAGACCATCACGTCCAGCCATACAATGATAGAAGTATTCATCAGGTCTAATACCTGTAAGAAACCTTCCCATAATGAAACCTCCTGCTCTAGGAGAAGGATCAAATGATGCATAACAAGGCAAAGTAGCTCCCACTTGAAGAACGAGGAACTCTTTTTCCTTCCAATTCTGTTTGTCCTAATTGACAAGAAATTTGGGATGAATTGACCAAAGAGCCCTATAACATTCAATAGAAAATGCAATCAGTCAACTGTTTCAAAACAAACCATCTCCATTGACCGACCTTTGCACCACTACTAGTCATTAAAAGAAAACCATTGTTAGGAAACTTTTTCAATAAACCATTCTTATCTGAAAACACATGACTGAATGACTTGAGAAGTAATTTTGCTCACTGTCTCTTCATCCAATCATCCAATAAAGACTCCCATTTGGTTACGAGAAAGTATCATCATCTCCCGTGGTATTACCTAATATTCTTCCATATAATAATAATAATTCGGAATAAATGAGCTTTCCATTTGGTAACAATGCCTTCCAATCTTTTCTTAATAAACAAGACAAATCTTTTTCATTTAAAGCACCTCGTTCTCCAAGTTCTTCAATAAAATGTTGCGTTACCAATAGAGTCATAGGCATCTGCAATTGTGACAATAATTCCCTTTCTTTCTTGTTCGGCATGAGAGGTCAATAACAAGTCATCGATACCTGAAGTATGGCCATGTATCCTTAGAAATAAAGTGAACAATCGACCTAAAGCACTTAATAATCGACCAGCATCCTCTGCACCATATATTTCATAAAAGGCATGAACCAAACCATAAGCACTTGCACCAAACTGACTCTTATCCAATACACCTTGTAACAATTCTCCTTGTCTAATAATAATATGAAGCATCTTCTCCTATCATTTCCTACATCTCTTTATCAGTTTTCAATTTCATAACCATTGAATACGTACAGTCTTCAATTTCCCTTGTCCATAATAAATAGAAACGAAAAACGATTGCCAATAAGAAATAATAATATGGTTGATATCAAACTGTTTACCCGTCCATAATGGTGTCGGTGAAAGAATACAAGGCATAGGAAGTTTTAGTGTATGATGCTGTCTCTGAATATCATCCTTTCCAATGTCTTTCCAATGCTCCATATAATAATTGTTGAAATTGTTCTCTTGTTAGAAATGTATCTAAACTAGTTAATAATACTCCTCCAATAATATGATCTTGAATAAGACCACGAAGAGGATGGCCATTGGTGGGAGAAATATAATGACCATCTGTCCATACCAAATGTTTAGCTTCTGCTTGAGAACACCAATCTTGTGGAAAATGAAGATTCATTTCATCTCCTATGAAATACCAACATTTTATTACTCTTCAACCATCTTTGATTGGAATTGTTGTTCTTTTACTTACCATCAAAATCAGCATTATAGGATTGACAATTGGCATAATGCATACGAATGGTACGTTCTCCAGGTAATACTCTTACTCGATGAGCTAAAATAGAGACGCGATGTAAAGAAGGTTGTCGATTAAACAATACCATATCACCATTTCTCATATGTCGATAAACTCGTCGAATAAAAGGTTGCCAATGATTGTTTGTCCATGATGACTTGCTAGAAAAAGAATCCTTATTTTCAGCAACCTTTTCATTCAATGGCATGAAAGACCAAGCCTGTGCTGTTCTTTGATGTTTGGGTGCTCGTTTCAAGTCAATCACATTACCCATTTTATCTTCTATCCCATTAGCACCAAAATATTCATTTGCACCACGAATAACTACTTGACGCATCGTTTCTATATTAAGATTGGTAATAGGTTCAGGAAATGTCAGTTTCTTGGCAAATGATTCGGGAACACCAATTTCGCAGGTTTCTAAAAAAGGATCTGGAGAAATAACAGAGCGTGCCAGAATGATTGACTCGCTTTCCCATCATATGCATACGAAACAATCCTTCCTTATGTTCTAATTGTTGTCGAATTCCTATACCAGTCATCGCAGTAGAAGAAACTCATTCCACCACGAGAACAATCATATAATTGATTAACTACTTGTTGAAGGGCAATCATTTGTTGAATGGCATATAAAACAGAAGATTGGTTGGTTGACTCTTTTCTGGAGGCAAGTTGTTGATTGATGTGTAGAATTCGAGTAAGAAATACATTTTGAGGATGCTCCATCATTGTCAGTTGTTCTCCTTCAGAAAAGGATGCAGGTGGTCGAAATCTTGAAGGAGGAACTGCTAAGCATCGAATAAAGAACATTGATTCTAAACAACAAGAAGAATAACTAGACTCATCTCTCATTGGATATACTTGCCATAATAATTTGTACTAATTCACTTTCTATTTCACATAAAGCCTTCAACTGTTCTTCCATTTCTAGGGTAGAAACCAACTGTTTGCTTCCTTTCGTGGCCATTCCTTCTTCTGTTGTCATAGAATTTCCTTCTTCCTTCTCAATTGACTGACCCACTAACAAAGGCACCACTGACTGATGAGCATCTTTACTTCTTGACGTCTGAAATCGAAACACTTTTGCATCTTCTCGACGAATGCCAACTGCTGCTTGACCACAATGTTGACATTTCGACAGCATCTCATTGCTCATAAGAAACTCTTCCATACTTTTCTTTCTCCAAGAAAATGAAATTGGAGCAGTACTTTGAAGATTGGATTTATTGCTTCTTTGTTGCCACCGTTGATACGCTTCTTCAAAAAGACGTTCTTGTAGCTGTTTTTGTTGCTTGTCTATTTTATCTTCTAACTGTGCATATGCTTCAAACAAAGAAAGATTAGACTCCAAGACGTCAGTTTTCTTTTCTTCTTCAATTGCATTTTCTTCTTCAACGGCTCTTCTTCGTTGTTCTTCCGCATTATTCACCGACTGCAATATTTCCTCCACTTGTTCAGCTTTCATCCAATCACCACTATGAAGAAAGCGAAATTTTGCTAAACATAGTTTCTTTGCTCTCTCATTCCATCGAAAGTGATGACAATACCAACATTTGGCTCTCAATATTTTTATCAATAATGGAAAAAGTACGGGATTCACTACTGGTAACGAGAGCTCGATGCGTCCAAAATGTCCTGGACACTCAGAATACCCTAAATGACAAGTTGTACATAGTTTGGTAACTGAATGATCTAATACTCCTAAAGCAGGATCATATAAGCCTCCAGGAACTGGTCTATGTAGAGAATCAAAAGCAACAGGACAAGTTATTTGACAAACACTGATTTTCTTATGGTCTCCGGAGAATAGAAAGAAAAAGATGCCTTGTTCACTCGGTGTAATACATTACGTCTATTGGGATGAACTGCTACAATATCCATCTTGGCATCAACTCGCACTTCTTTTATCAAACCTGTG
The DNA here is from genome assembly GCA_006232345.1 of Galdieria phlegrea. Lineage (NCBI taxonomy): Eukaryota > Rhodophyta > Bangiophyceae > Galdieriales > Galdieriaceae > Galdieria > Galdieria phlegrea. The sequence continues at coordinate 4,717 of SDGA01000058.1, forward strand.
AAACATGGCCCCTAACCATGTCAGACTAACTTCACGGTATCCTTTACCAATCATCCATAAATAAAAGAGACCAATAAATTTGAGAAAAAGAATAAAAGAAAAATAACCAAACATTTTTATTCTTTGTGGCTTCAAGAAATATTTGTCATTCATTTCATTGAACAACCTGCGAGAATTAAACATGTTGTCACCTTGAAAGTTTCATTGTCCACACTCAATCTCCTGTCTATTCAAGCGTCTTCCATTTTCACATATTGTGGATTCTTCACTAAAACAACAAGACCTTCCAAACTGGCATCAACTGCAATATATTCTTCGGTGGCAAGTTCGGCTCGCTCTCCTCCAGCAATAACCACTGGAGTCGTATGGGTCTGAAAACCAGTAATCGTTTTCGGTTTTCCTGCTTGACCAACAGTATCTACTGCCTGTCCTACACGCACAGGAACTGCAATGGGATTCAATTCCTTATCTACGGTATACAACATGCGAGGTCTTGAAGCTAGCGTCAGTAAATACAACAAATAATGATGCTTATTCAATAAGCTATTTTGTGAAGAACATGCCAAATAAACTATGGTAAACAAGGCACAAAATGCTGTTGGATACATACAAAAACGTTCATTGTCCATTGGTGATAAAGTAACCTATTTCCGATATGAGAATGTTTCAATCTCATGACATGTGTGTATTGCTTACCAATCCTTTCGCCATATGTAAAATACCTTGAGAAATACGAACAACAAATAAACCTGTAGAGTCCTTGGAATAGAAAACTGAAAGTTGCCGAAGTAGAGATGCCATTCTTGCATGATTGGTCCCAGCACCTAGAAAACCTAAAGCCAACACTGCAGCATAGGCAACTTCACGATCATTGTCATGAGTCAACTTGGATAAAAGATCCATCACCTATTAAAATAACCCAATCAATAAACCAAATGTCACATTTCATACACTTTTTACTTTACCTGTAAACGAGGATAGGAAACAGATAATAGACCAAGTGCTAAAGGAACAACCTTTCGGACAGTAGGATCAGCATATTGTAATAAATGACCAAAGAGACGAAATGCCATATCCGTTCCAATATCTTCTCTCATTGCTATGGCAGCAATTCCTAAACAAGCCACCATCTGTTCATTTACAATATCCTTTGCATCTTTGGATGATGAATGAGCATCGGATGCGGCATCCAAAGTACCCTCTCCTCTAGCCATAGAAGCATCATGAGTCGGTTCCGAAGAAGAGTTGGTTTCTCTATTGTTCTGTTCTAAAGATTCATCGTTCTCATCATCCGACTTGGTAGAAGGATGCTTTCCACAAATATTTAATAATTCTTGTATCTTTAATACATCTCCAGTCCCAGATGAACCAAAAATGGAGATAAGCAAGGCAGTAACTCTTCCAGGCATTCCAGGAAGTTGTGCCTCTAAAGCTTCTATCACAGCATCTGTTCCATTGTTTCTTCCAAAATATAACATTGCTAATGATAAGGGAAGTAAACGAACCATTGGCTCTGTCTCCCAAACATTCCAATCTCTAAACAACAAGATATCAGCATCACGCAAACATTTCTATAAAAGACGAATCATTCATTACCTATCCAATAAGGCTTGCATCAAAGTAGAAACCAATTCTTCATCAGCAGAACCTCGAAATACTAAACCCAAAGAAAGAGCAGCAAAACAAATGGAATCTAAACTGGCAGAAGCATCTGCTACAATCTATTCATTGACATGAGTATAAAAATATAATATTTGACATGGCTTTACTTACAGGAATAAGCAACTCTTGAACTTCTGCTCGACAGGTACCAGCATAAGCAAAACCCAAACCTAATATAGCACTGATACGGATGGCAGGAGAACGAGGATTTTCTATGTGTTCACTTAATAAGGCCAAAGCTGGATCAACTTCGGTTCGAATTCCAGAAGAAACAATTCCAATGCCAAGTAATGCACCCGCCTGTACATAATCTTCAGAAGCATACATATATTTATCCAACTCTGCTAAACCATTGTCCACATCCCATAACATCAGCGCACCATAAGAAGCAGTGGCACTCAACATGCCATGTTCTTTGTTACGAAATACCCAACGTCCTTCATCTTCCATTAATAATTTGTCCCTACCAACAAAAGATGAATAAATATTTCACTTAGAAAAAAACAAATACTATCGATACTTTCCAAAACCAAGATTCACAAAAGCATTCACAAAGGTTGCAGCTAAATTCTGACGAGCTGAATCCATACTACTATCCAAGCCCAAACGATTCATGCCTTCTACTAAATGACTCTTATAAATGTCTTCCGGATGTTTCGGTTCCATGATATCCAAGTCTTTTCCCAATGACAAGTAAAACTCATAGAAACGCGTATTTCCCATCCAACTCCTCAAGTTCTCATCCGTCTCTTCCTCAAGAAAGATATTGTGCTTTGCCAAATCCAATACGAGCTGTGTTTTAACTGCACTCACATCTTCTAGAGCATCCTTGTCTGGGTCATTATGATAGATATCTTTAATGATTGCCCAATCACTTAAACGAATGGCCACTCTCATGGCTTGTGTTGTTCGATGTAGCTTGCGATAAATCGAACAAGTGACATGAAGAATATCCGAAACATCCGGCTCGGGAACATAATCTGCACAAGCTAGTAAATACAAACAAATTCTTTCATAGTTGACTTCTTCCGCATAGTCTACTAGTGGTTTTAAACTTTCTACTTCATACAACAAGTCGCAAGCTTCAGGTTCAGCATTAGAAGAAAGCAGAAAAGGAACGATTTGTTCTACAAGTGCCATAATATCCGAAAAGTCTGCTTTCTTTTGTTCGCTTCCTATTCTTTTTTCATGTTCTCTACTAATCTCTCCTGCCAAGTGGCGAACGTATTCGTGACCCCATAACTCTGGACTCTCATGAGTTCCAAGCAGCTTAAATTGAAGACAATCTAACGAGTCTTCTGGAGCCATCGTCATAGATAAAACTGATAAAATATCTGCCAAGGCCATTTTATTTTCCCCACTTGGCATACTTTGGAAGAAAGTTTTTCAGTGGCTCGTAGTGTTCGCTCATAAACTTTAAAGGCTTTGGAAGTGAAGTCATAGAAGAAGTGGATGACCGTATTTCAGACTTGAGTGTTTCCAAAGCTATCTTTTGTATGGCTGGATCTTTATCTTGCACCCGTTCCACTAACAAGTCAAATTCCTCTTTTTTCTGACGATCTTCTTCGGATAGCTCCAAGTTATCTCCGTCTGATTCATTAGTCTTTTTGACGTTCTTTTTCAAGTTGGCTTCATTCGTAGAAGATGATTTATTTGCTTCTGACTGAGAGTGCTTCTCTACCATGACCAAAACAACCACAACATCCAATTCAATCAATATGCCTATCCATTCTGATCAAATGAAAGGGAAAAGCGCTTTGGACAGTTATTAGAGCAAGGAAAACCAATTTCATCTCCTTTCATACTTGAAAGCATAAAGGGACCTTTATATTTTGTTGTTCATAAATATGCTTATGGAAAGAATAAATTGGTTCTTTATATATATATATATATGAGCACTCGTTGAACCTCTGATAAGAATTGCTATTTGCGTAATATTTAATGTCTTGTTGAAAAAGATTAAATTATTGAAGATTTTCTTCATTGGCAATTCTTATCCTTTTTGATATGTTTTTTGGTAGAAAAAATTTGCGCGCCAAATTCAATTGCTCTTTTGTCCTTTTAAAGAAGATATCATGTCAGATGAACAAGCTCATTCACAAAATAGTCAAAGTAACAATGTTCAACAACCTAGTTCGGATTCAGTAGAGCCGTCACAAGAAATATGGAATAGTGCTGGCTGGCTTTCATCAGAACCTCAACAGGAAGACTTCCTTTCTCCACTTCCTGCGAGAAGAACCACAACCGACAATGAACATGTTGACACTGAAATAGTTCCAGCCACACCCTCTGTCATGTCAACAACTGGAGGAACAGATGAGATAGCTACCCCATCAAGATCGCTCTCGGAGGTAGTTTCAACTGCTAGTACTGGTCGGCAAACTCCAAGAAAGACAGAAAGAGATTCACTACGCAGACACGAGTTGGGAGACACTTCATTCTCCCTATTTTCTCCTGAAAAAAGCGCGCATGCTAGGATAAGAGAAATACAAGATAATGACAAAGTTACTGAACAGATTGAAAAGCGAGTGATTTGGGGCACTAATGTAAATGTGGATGAATGCGATCAAAAAATCAAACAGTTTCTAAAAACTTTTACCCTTGAATCTTTGGACACGTACTATGATGAAAAAAACTTGGAAGAGGTGCAGTCAAAGCCCTACTATCTTCAGTTATTAACGAATGCCAATGAAATGCAGTACGAAGTCATTAATATCGATCTACAACATATTTTGAAATTTGATCCTGATTTATATTATTATATCATAGCATATCCCACTGAGTTGATTGCAATTTTTGATCAAGCAATACAAGAATTATACAAGGAAATGTTTCCCGAGGAGGAGGATGCAACTGATTCTGCGATTGATAGTCCATTCCCGTTATGTTTTCATGGCAACAAACTGATTACTCGAATGTACAATCTGAAGGATACAGAGATTCATAGTATGCGAGAAATTGACCCTTGTCACATTCATCAGATGATAGGAGTACGAGGGATGGTATTTGCTCCTGCTGTCCTTGTTGGCCGCTGCCTATTGAACGAATTCTTTAGGTCGTTCGATGCTCTTCAGTCATTCCAAACCTTAATCGTGCTTTTTATCGATGCAATAATTGCTTTGAAAGTATAATTGTAGACGTCTATAGAGGCAAGATTGAAGAACCAACTCATTGCGATAAATGTCGTACACGAAACAGTTTCATGCTAATCCACAATCGCTCAGTTTTTAGTGATAAACAGATGATTAGAGTTCAAGAGACTCCAGAATCTGTTCCTCAAGGAGAGACGCCTGCTACGATGACGCTAATTACCTACGACTCATTAGTTGATTCGGTTAGACCGGGAGATCAAGTGGAAGTCACTGGAATTCTACGTGCAGTAAGAACCTTTGACTCGTATTGAACAAGCAATGGATGAAAGTTGGTTGATTTTTATTAGGTCAGTGTTCGACTGAATCCGAAACAGAGAAACATTCGAGCAGTATTTCGCACCTATCTTGATGCTGTTCATATCTTGAAGAAGAAGGAAGGTCGTCTGTCCAAACCAGTGGACTCTATGGAAGTGACGAGTGATTACTATCCCATTGGAGTTGATACGCAAGAAAATGCTCTTTATTTCCATGAGAAAGAAAGGTAAGTATATAAATGTATAAAATATACATGGATATTGATAAGCATTCGAAGAATTATTCAGCAAATATCTCAGGATCCTCAACTTTATGACTTGCTTAGTCGTTCTATTGCACCATCCATATGGGGACTACATGATCTGAAAAAGGGTCTGTTACTACAGTTATTTGGGGGAACCTCAAAAAATTTCTCTGCAAAGGGTGGTGGACATTTTCGTAGTGATATTCATATTCTGCTGGTAGGACTGATATTTAAAACATTGGAATACAATGACTCTATCTTTTCTATGATAAGGTTGGTGACCCTGGAACAAGTAAGAGTTTATTTTTGCAGTATGTTCATAGAATTGCACCACGAGGCCTCTATACATCTGGTAGAGGATCCTCTGCAGTTGGTTTAACTGCATATGTGACTAGAGATCCGGATAGTAATGATATGGTTCTTGAAAGCGGTGCTTTGGTACTCTCTGATAGAGGTATCTGTTGCATTGATGAGTTTGACAAGATGACCGAATCTACGAGAACGATTCTTCATGAAGCAATGGAACAACAAACTGTTTCAATTGCAAAGGCCGGTATTATATGTTCCTTGAATGCCAGAACTTCTATATTGGCAGCTGCGAATCCAATAGAATCAAAATACAATCCAAAATTATCCGTAGTCGACAACATTCAGCTGCCTCCTACATTATTATCGCGTTTCGATTTGATCTATCTTATTCTGGATAAATCTAATCCAGAAGAAGACCGCAAACTTGGCAACCACATAGCTTCTCTGTTTTCCTCTGAGTCTTCGGTCGTATATTCGGATGATGACCCTTTACCTCAAGAACGTATATTTACTTCCGGCACTGGAGGAGACTCAACACAATCCTATCTAGATACTGCGATACTAACTTGTTATATTTCGTATGCTCGAGAAAAAATTCATCCAAAACTATCCGATGAAGCCGTTGCAAGTCTGACTAAAGGGTAAGAATTGAAGCAAGACCATTGTCAGAGTTCTAAGCTGTTCTTTAGCTATGTTGAAATGCGCAAAATTGGCAGTCTTTCTCGACAGTGGTCTCAAGGAGGTGTCAAAACCATAACGGCAACACCTCGACAGTTAGAAAGCCTTATACGACTATCTGAAGCTCATGCTAGAATGAGACTCTGCGAGCGAGTGGAACAGCAAGATGTAGATGAAGCAATACGTTTGGTACAGGTTGCTATTCAGCAGTCAGCCATTGATCCAGTGACAGGTACTATTGATATGGTAAGCCCTTGACTCACCCTAGTTGTTTGAAGTTTATTATATTTACCTTTTTAATAAGGATCTTATCACTACTGGCAAATCGGCAACAAGGAGAAGTCGCGTGGCAAAACTTAGTGATTCCATGATTCAGTGTCTTCAGGAGATGAGTGCTACCGAAAAGACTATCAAAATATCCGACCTTTTCATGGAAATCAAAAGAATCAGCTCTATGCAATTTGCGGAGTCAGAGTTTGAAGAGGCGATCCAGTCATTGGTCGATCAAGAAAAAGTCATACGAACTACTGGAGGTGTCCGTGTTTCTGGCATGTAATACCATATAAAATCATTGTAGACACGAATTTTTATATTCTTGAAGATTGTGTCTTGTTTTTATGATGTTCATTTTTTGCATGCTAAATTTCAAGCGAAGAGATAATAGTGTCGCTGTCTTCTTCTAAGAATGATTCTTGCTGTGAGGACTTTCACTCGAGTCAGTTACTGAACCTAAGGAAACTATCTTGATTTTAGACGCAGATTTTCAGCCAAAACTATTTATTCAACATTTATAGAAACGCAACAATTTGAACAAAAGCCAAAACATAAATGTAATCAACAAGCAAAACTGTTCAACGCACACGTTACCTACTTTATTGTCCTTTGTCTCCTCCTTTAATCATCTTTACCCAGTCTCGAAATATTGGCAAGTCCTTTAATTCGGGATTGGGAATAACCGTAGTGCCGAAACTGTCATTGATGACAATGGTTGCAGATAGTACCCAAGCACTTATGGAACACAGCATACCGAAAATTCCACCAGGTATTGAACTAATGGCACCAAAGAAATGCATATCATCCAATACAAGTTCCAATTCCAAGGTAAGAAACACAATATACAACTGAATATTGTGTGCCATGGAAGCAATAAACATGTAAGTATTGAAAATGGTATAGCAAACAAGAATAAAGCCCAAAGCCTCATCAAAATCACTGGTACTTAACAATTTTGTGCTATATTCTGCTTCCAAAGTTATCAGCACACCAAATGCTAACCAAAAGGCACCATAACTTGAAAATGCAACTCCTCCAAACGTATTTTGTTTGATAAAAGTCATGATACCGGCAATTAATTGTGCTGAACCACCATACATAAATCCCAAAGCAATAATACTGTTGGTCATAGAACTTGGTAACAAGTGGGCATTGATACAACTTAACATAAAGTCTGTTGCTGCAAATCCAGCAAGGCCAAGTGCCTCTGGATGACCCAAAGAAACAGTTGACTTTACAGGCACTAGTTATATTCGTTAGTTTCAAACACAACTTGTAATTTTCAAGCTACGAACCATGGTATTGTAAACCTATGCCACCCATGTTCCCATAAGAATATCGACGAACAAAGGAATTGACAGGTAGCTCTTTATACTCGTTTTGTGCTTCATCATTGTTAGCTACTTCACCTCGTTCAAGGTCTCTTCTCTCTTCCATAGATGCCACCATTTGGTTTCACCAAACAAAACAGGGCTTCTAAAACAAATTCCACGAGATTATTACAGAGAAATGCGTGACACTTGTTCAATGTGCTCTCTAAACTTCTGTGGAACCCATGTCCAATAGTCGAGGTGTTGGATTCGTCTCTTTTAAAATTCGCTGCTCTTCTGTGCTTTGGGTATATATCTTAATAACTCATGAATATGTCTGTGTTTTATTGTTGCATGAGCTTTCAACAAACTTAATTCAATAAACTGATATTGCTATACTTGTAAAACTTTCCCCTCTGTTTACATTTATCTGTCAAAAGGGTTTATATTCTTCGAGAGTTAAAAGCCGCTTAGCACGTTCACTGATGGTTGGTGGCAGCTAGGATTGTATTGGCAATGCAACTACCTTGTGCGTATTGCTTGTTTCAACCCAGTACAGTTACCAAGCAGCAATTTTTTCAAAAATATGGGTACTGGAAACCTTGTTACTATTTTGTAAACTATGCACCGAAACCTGTTCATTCTAGACCCCCAAGTCAACGCGTTGCGTGGCACCAGAGCTGGTACATGGGTGAGCAACCTACCAATGAAGAAAACAAACAACCACAACACGCTCCTATCAAACAAATGTCTAGAACCACTAGAATAGTGGGCGATATTTTCTTTTTTACTATTACAATGGCTTTGTTCGCAGTGACGCTTGTTGCTACACTCTATCGCTCATATCTTCCTCAAGGTTTATCTCCCCCAGGATCCTAAACAGAGGATGCTCTCCTTAAAGCGTGTAAACTAGGGATATCTAGAAAACTCAAAAGTCATGTCTCGAATGACTACAAAAGGGAATACAAGTATAAACAAAAAAAGTTGGAAGGTTAACAAAGCATAACATGTATTCTAAATATTTGCAAACCACAAACGGACACAAAAACACACTCTTCGCAAACAACGTCTATTCATCTAAAAAACAAACGCACAAACAAGAAACATATCACGTGGTCATCATGTATCGCACAAGGCTTCAACATCATCAGACCTTCGATTCTCCTTTAATCATTCTCACCCAGTCTCGAAGTATTGGCAAGTCCTTTAATTCGGGATTGGGAATAACCGTAGTGCCGAAACTATCATTGATGACAATGGTTGCAGATAGTACCCAAGCACTTATGGAACACAGCATACCGAGAATTCCACCAGGTATTGAACTAATGGCACCAAAGAAATGCATATCAACAAGAACGAGCTGCATCTCTAGTGTTAAAAAGATAATATAGAGCTGTATGTTATGTGCCATGGAAGCAATAAACATGTAAGTATTGAAAATGGTATAGCAAACAAGAATAAAGCCCAAAGCCTCATCAAAATCACTGGTACTTAACAATTTTGTGCTATATTCTGCTTCCAAAGTTATCAACACACCAAATGCTAACCAAAAGGCACCATAACTTGAAAATGCAACTCCTCCAAACGTATTTTGTTTGATAAAAGTCAAAACACCGGCAATTAATTGTGCTGAACCACCATACATGAATCCCAAAGCAATAATACTGTTGGTTATAGAACTTGGTAACAAGTGGGCATTGATACAACTTAACATAAAGTCTGTTGCTGCAAATCCAGCAAGGCCAAGTGCCTCTGGATGACCAAGGTTCATTACTTGCTTTGCAGGAGCTATCAAAGAAGAAAGATTTAGAGCAACGAACGGGATTACGAAACCGAACATCACTAACGGTGGTAGTCCAAGGACATTCCTCCCATATTTCCATACGAGTACCTTCGTACAAAGGAGTTTGGAGGCAAGTCCTTCAGACCAATGTCTTCCTGTCTTGAATTATTTCCAGCACGTTCACCACCATTTTCTAATTGTTCTTCAGTCATTGTCGTAGATACCATAAGTAATACGTTCTCGTGTTCTGTTCTCTTGCACGTGTGTGACTGCGTGTGTGTCCCAAGGTGTGAGGAAAAATTCACCAAGCAGGACGCTCAAGTTTTTAATCTCCCAAACCTCCGTTTAAAAGAGAAATAAATTGACAGCTGTTGTCTTGGCGTTACGAGTTGCTATACGTATCAGCAGTACCTTAAAAACATAATATTCAAGTATTCAATATATCAGTATATTCTCTATTTTCATTGTCTTAATAGTGATCCTATTATATAGGTTTTTCCAGGTTGTCCCAATGCTTGACTCTTCTCACGTGACAGTGAAAGAACAAGGACTCTAATTGTGGCAATCTGCCCAATAGACAAAGAGAAATGGAACACTATGGAAAGTGGAGAAATTCTCCTGAACCCTCCGTTAGTTTGTGTTTGGGTTTTTGGTAATAAACACGATGGTGAGTGCAACAGTGAGTAGCATGTCTAGAGCTACCTTGTGGGTAGTTAGGTTCTTCCTATATACGGTTATCTTAGGTAAATATAAAGCACTTTACTCAGCTCACACAGATGTTTATTGTTGTGCTTTCTAGCCTTTTCCATTGCCATTGACGGTATTATGGGAAAGAAAGGAGATAATGTATGGAATACCACTTTGTCATATAAAGGAAAAATTATAGACTTTTGTGCTTTTGGTGCCTCAACTGTTTCTTCGGGGGGCAACTCACATACTTGCATGTATATCATTGCCTTGGCGTCCGTCAGCTTTATTGTCTACTTTATCCTTTGGTGTCTAACTATGGTGGACGTTTTTTATCGTTTCTTAACAAAATATTGGCCTGGAGAGCTATTTACAAATATTTGGATGGTTTGTTGGTGGTAAGTCAATGTTTTTGAGGTGGAATACACTCCAAGGCCTAACTTGGGATAAAGGTTAATAGGCGCCATTGTCATTTCATCACAGCGCCCCAGTTCCTCAGTTGAAAGTACCTTGGGAATTGCCAAAGACGTAAAAGCTATTGAAGGTTTAGCTTGGATCAACTTTGTGTTTTGTTTGTTTATGGTGGTTGTGACGTTTGTTAATGGTGCTATGGATGCTCGAGATCGAGTAGATGCCACTTTTGGCAAATATGAAGCTCCTGAACAAACGGAAGCATAACATTGATTGATTGTTGCGTGTTTTAAAGCTTTGGTTAAAAAGGAAACCAAAACGACAAAGAGTGAGTGGATTAGAAATAAACTGCTTGTGACGAAACTATTTTTATTCGTTTTTGTAAATACAATGCGAAAATATGTCTTCACTGGTCACGTTATACACTACTGGTGCTGGTGGTTCTTCTTGCTCTACTGGTGCCTCCCAATATTTGTGCAGCATTCTCTAACAATTCCTTTCGTCTATCTTGAACTTTTTCTTTTCTCTCCAATACCTAACCAAAACACTCTCAATTTGGCAAATATGCTTCTTTTCGTTTTAATTACCTGTAATATTTCGTAATCCTTGGGTGTATATTCTCTCATAACATATCTATACAAAGTATTTCCATAAACAGAAAATCCAAAGGAACGAATCAAACTTACCTAATCACATAATCAGGCAACATACTCAAAGATATCGTAGCAATTAAGCTCAACCAATATGGAGGAGATTGAAAAACCCAACGTACAACACCCAACATATTGGCTTGTTGAATCAAATCGTTGGGACTATTAAATATGTTAATTAACAACAAGCAAGCAAGCCATAGTGATTTTCACTTACGGAATATAACTGTAGGCAATCATAAGTGCAAAAAATAACACAAGAGACAACCATATGGCAACGTGTGATAACCATACCCAATATTCAGTGTATAAACAAGCCTCCAATAATATAATAAACACGACATTGGTGAATATCATGGTGCTCATATCCCACAAACCTCCAACCTATTATTTCATGTAAATACTACCAAGAAATGTTTCGAAATCGTTGATGTTCATTACCTGTCCTATTGCTCTTCCTACTCCATTGGATGAACGATAAGCACCATATGCACAAAAGAAACAAATCAAACTTTGATAGTCGGCCAAAGCAGCCCAATATAGCATTCTTTTACCAGAAAAATAACCTGAATCTCTCAAACCTTCATAGGCAGAAGGATGTCGCATCACTGTAATTTCTGTAATATCTTTTTCAAATGTTCCCAATGACAAAGGTGGTAAGGAAGTAATAAAAAGATTGAAAAATTGTAAAATCCACGAGTCAATAATGGTTTCACCTGAAAACTTGTTGAAGAATGCAAACCAAGCTTGAACCAATACCAACATCATATTTTTGTATAATGAATAAAAGATGAGTTTAGCTGCTCGAATAAAGTTGTAACGTCCATGTACTCCAATTAGACGTCTTAATAAGTGAAACTGTCCAACTGCATAATCAGAAGCCATCACTGCCTGCATTCCTTCATGTCCTTGTATACCAATGCCAACATCTGCTTCCTGAATCATTGAAACATCATTAGCTCCATCACCCACTGCACAAGTTACTCTGCCTTGTGTTTTCACAAGTCGAACAATCACTGCCTTTTGTAAAGGTGTTGCTCTACAACAAATAACAGAAACACACTGTTCAGCAACAGTTAAAAACGTTTCTGGCACATTCTTCAATGCGAAGGTCAATGAAGTGCCATCAATAACCAAAGTTGGCCCCCGTCGTTTTGATTTGGCAAAACTTTGTTGTTGCAATGGAATGGGAACACTTCGATTTTTCTTATTCCAAGTATCGCCAAAGCGTGTGCCAGCTAATGGTCTTGGCTCTATGTCATCATCATCGTCAGAAGATAAAGCATTTCCTTGATTTGCAAATAAAAGTTCACTCTTCAGAGCCATTTCTAGTTGTTCCATGACTTGTTCTGAACTAGTTCCTTCAATGCTTATCATCTTATGTGGATCGACGACAATGGAAGAACTAACTCCAATAGCTACAGCAGTTTCTCTCAAGTCTCCAGTTACCATCCATATCGTAATTCCTGCTTGTTGAAGAAAAGAAATGGTCTCTGGAACATGTTCTTGTAAACGGTCTTCTACTGCAGTAGCACCCAACAGAGTAAGGTCACGTTCCACACTTTCCCAGGCCCTGGCAATTCGAATATCACGATTGGCATCCATCTCACTTTCTGCTTGTTCCAACTCAACATGAAATGCTTCATATTCCGATTCGGATAGTATTCGAGCACCAAATACCAATACTCGAAGACCCTCATCGGCAAAAGATTGGACATGCTTTTTGGTGACAGATATGTGGTTTCGCTGATCAAAGCTCAAACTCGTTGCAATTTCTCCTCTATCCACACTAAGGGATGTATCTCTCATCTTATCAAACATAACTGACTCTGCTCCTTTGGAATACAAAACAGTCTTTCCTTCAGGAGTACGAACAATCAGTGACATACTTCTCCGAGCAGATTCAAACTCCGCAATATCTAAAATTTGATATATCTCTTCGGTCCTTTCATGTTCATTTAAAATATGCAACCGTTGACCTTGTCTCTTTATCAATCGAAAGCCATAGTCACGAGCTGCACGAACCAAAGCAACTTCATCTGGTGACTGCGCTGCATAGTCAATCTTTTCAATATCTTCCGTCAATTCAGTTGAATGAGCTTGTTTCGTAGAGTCAGAGTCAGTCTTTTCGGTCTTTGACTTTTTGAAAAACCGAAGAGCATTTCTCTTCAAGTTCTTAAGATGCCAAGAATGCTTTTTCTCTTCGTTACTTTCCACTTGATTGGGAATGTCAGGAGAGACAGAATGGCAAACACACATTGCCCTTAAGAATTCCGACTTGAATGGAAAATCGGTTTCCACAATAGGAGACGTCTTTTCCATGGAAGCTTGTAAATCCGGATGGTGTGATGATGAATGATCATTCTTTAAGGAACCATCAATAAATATCATATTAAAACGAAAATATGCTTACCATGACAATATCTGAGCTTCTATATTCCTCAAAATGACGTCTTTCCATGGCTGCTAAGATTCCTAAATTTTCTTTTATGTATTCATCGTACTTACTGAAGAGTTCACCACCAACACTGCATTTGGAAAACTCCATGACATTTTCAGTCAAGGTGCCTGTTTTATCAGAGAACAAATGTTGGATCATTCCTAGTTCGTCATTGATTGCACTTGTTCTGGCAAGCATTGGCTTTCTTTGAGGTGGTGAAACTGTTCGATCATAACAAACCAATTCTTCATCCCATTCCATAAAGCATTTCTGCCAGAAACGAGTCAATTCCAATGATATAATCAGTGAAATGGGAATCATATTATACAGCAATAGAAAGAAGGTACCCAAATGAGTAATAAAAATAAGGGCATGATTGGTTGGCAGTCCAGTCAAATACCAGACAGAATTGTCTTGTACAGCAGAGGCACATATTGCCCAAATGAAACAAAGAACCAGTAAAAAGTAAAATATGTTGAGAATAAATCGATTCAATCTCTTCTCCACATGAGAAAACTTTGACCTTTGATGTTGTTGATTCAGCATCAATTTACACTGTTTTCCACTGTATATGACTACACCATAGGTATACTCCGTATTACGCAATCGACAGCCTCTTAGTAACAGGTTTTTGGTATCAAGAATAAATCTTTGAGAGGAATTCGCATCCGGTTGACTATTACTGTCATCACCGTCAGAAATGATATGCTGATCACCTTTCATCATCACATGAACTTGTCCATCTACAGGTTTTCCCATTCCATCCGTTCCTGTCATGATATACATCGAAGAATAACTTTCTTGTGTCAACTCTAATTGTCCTACAAACTTATAAAGATATGCATTAGGTGCTTCACATTTAATTGTTCCATGAAGACTTGAAATTTTGTTTATAACAACTGACTCTTCAGGTGGTCCATCTTCTGAACCATCCAAAACTGCTGTAAGTCTTTTTAGATTGGTTTCACCATCTAGGTTACTTGTTTCAACGTAAACTGCGGTGTCTTCATGGGAAGAGAACAATGCAACCGCATCACAAGGGCACATTTGGTCTTTTCCTAAACGAATAACTTCACCGACTCTCAAATCATAAGAAGGAACAGTCACTAATTGTCCTCCTCGTATCACTTGATACTTCGTACTATTCGAAGTACGGTCTGCAAGATACCGATGATAATCTTCAAATGCTTCCTTAATAGCTGATAACAATACAACGAAAGCTAAAGGTAGAATGGAGCTAACAGGGACACCATTTGGAGTATCGAAAGGCGTGATTCCGGGAATAAACTGGACGACTATTACAAACAAAAAGTAAAGATTCACATATCTCCTAAACTGTTCAAATAGGTTCTTTGGCAAAAAAGTTAAGAGTGTATATTTCGTCGTTCGAATGTAATTCTTTGGAAACGTCAAGTTTGGTTCACCAATCGTTACTGTGCGAACTGGTACCCCTTCCGTGGAATCCAACTACACCAGCCAAATAAGCTTAAGAAACGAGTAAAAGACAACTCCCAAACAATACTTACTCTCATTTGAGAGAACAGACGCTCTCTTTTTTTAACACCCTGGCCTTTTCGTTGTTTCTTGCTCAAGTCTAACACGTGTTTGGCAGGAACAAAGATGTTCTCTTCGATAGTTTTCAAAGCTTTATTTCCAAAACGACCTACTGGAGAGGACCAATAGTTTTCTTTCACATTTTCTGTCCTCGCACCTGAAACTCCCGTGATTTTTGAACGACCTGCAGCACTTTGGCCACTGTAGCCTCTATTGGTTGTTGGTTCACCACCTGATGCACCATATTCAAAAGTCCCTCTTGAAGTATCCTTTGAGCCACTAGTTGCCGCTAACTCTTCTGCAGCGGCCTCTAGTAGCTCTGGAAACTCCAAGTCTTCCTCTGACCGAAATAGTATTCGTGACATGACCAATATGACCAATTTCCAGATTG
Organism: Galdieria phlegrea; assembly: GCA_006232345.1. Lineage (NCBI taxonomy): Eukaryota > Rhodophyta > Bangiophyceae > Galdieriales > Galdieriaceae > Galdieria > Galdieria phlegrea. The sequence goes on from SDGA01000058.1 coordinate 20,516, forward strand.
CTATTCCTTAATGGTTCATGTGGAAAAATACGAGCAGGAAATTAAATAGCAACAAAGCTCAAATGTCTTCATAGAATGCCGATTTAGCTCAGTTGGCTAGAGCGCCAGGCTTTTAACCTGGTGGTCGTGGGTTCGAGATGATTCAACCCACGAAATTCCCACAGTCGGCGATTTCTTTTAATGATATGATATTTATATCATCAAAATGACGTTGCCTTCAAACGGAAATAGGTTAACCGAAAGAGGATACTTTTGTTACGGGGGAGAGAATTAAAGTTATCGAGTACGCATTTTTTTATCTGTGAAAAGTGGAGGCTTGTTGTAAATAACTTGCCCAAACGAAGAGACATAAGGGGTCATTTTCACAGTACAACTCTAGTTGAGCTTCACGTTGCCTTCACATCCAATTATTTGCAACACATACACAGCCAAGTAAGTTTGATAGGCATTTATACCATGTTGTTCACCTGAACCTTTTCAAAAGGTGTTTAATTTAAAATCATACATTGCTGAATAAATTTCTGTTTAGAAATTCCAAGTGTCAACCTTATAAAAGTTTCCTTCTCTAAACCGATTCGACAACGTTTACTGAAAGAAACAAAGCCTTTGCATCTACATCTTCTCATTGCTTCAACGAGAACTAAAATGGAGATAGGTCAGCGAAAACGTTAAGTCAATCTCACGTTCTAATTTCTTTCAGTCATGATACTTCTCTGCGCCGGCTGGGAATCTTAGATTTTTCTACAAAGATTTAACCCGACTATGATAGGAATTTATATACTATCATATGACTGTTGCATGGAAAACTATAAGAGATGGCCTAAAGGTACTCTTATTAAGTGTTTCCCGGTACTAGCACTAGGAATGATGATGTAGGTTACAAGAAAGAGCTTCTCATGAATGCAACTTTTCAGCATTCATTCTTGCGAAAACCTTTTGTTTTATTTTAGCTTACTGAGAAAGTTGTGATATATATAAAATCACATTATATTCATCTATTGGGAGGCAACATAGCGTACATTTTGGTAGATTACTGGCAAATCATCGAGGATTTCGAGAGTACATGACGAAATGCTCGGCGGGACATCAAATCCCAACAGTTCCATAAATTATCATTGGTGTGAACTGCGCCGTGAAGTGATGGGTTCGTCAGAAGATAACCGTGTTTTCGTTGGCGGTCTACCGTGGTCGGTGAACGAAGACGACCTTAGGGAAACATTTTCAAAATATGGAGAGATTGTTGACGCAAGGGTGAATATTACTGTTTCTTTTGCTTTGGCTTCAACACAGTTCCCTAGAAGTTCATGCACTTGATGCCTTGGGTTCCAATTGATGGGTTTCCATTATATTGTTTTCACCAGCAGTGGTTTATAGTGTTGGCAAGAGGCAAAAATGAACCCCAGACTTCTGTGCTGACACTCGAAAGGGCTTGACTTGTGTCGACACCAAACTTTGTTTTTCGCTTTTTCTCACCCTTTTTCTTTTTTTTGCGTTCTTGGTAAGGTGGTGATTGATAGAGAAACAGGACGCTCTCGTGGTTTCGGTTTTGTTTCGTATCAAGAAAGCTCTGCCGTGGATGACTGCATTGCGGCTCTTGATGGCCAGGCAAGTAGAGTCGTTCAGTGTTTTCCTATTGGGAGCTGACGTAATGTAGGATTTTCAAGGGAGGACTATTCGAGTAAACAAGGCCATGTCTCGTGAACAACGAGATGAATTTCCGTCCAATAGAGGACGAGGAGGAAGAGGTCGCTATGGAAGTGGTTTTCGCTCAGGACCATACGAACATCGAGACTTTGATAACAGGAGAAACTTTGATCGTAGAGAAGGTGGACGTCATGGTCGAGAACATGGCGGTGGTGGTTTCCGCAGACGCAACGAGGACTTTGAGTAGTGCCTAGGAATAGCTGGTGATAGTATCTGCTTCTGTCGTTTCTTTTTATTGCAGATTTGCTTGTTATTGTTTCGTTTTTATAGTATAGTGTCGTGATGTTCCTGTTCGAGATCTCGGTAATTACTTGATTTCTAGTGTCGTTTAGTTTAATGTAATGGTTCAGTTATATTGGACCGTGAAGACATAAAGACCCAGTAGTTAACGATATTGTCTATTTCATCTTCAGCAAACAAGTGAAAATGTTTCGTGGCCTGTCATGGTTACAAGAGTGTCCACATGTCACGAATAGCAGTTGAAATGATTAAAGTACCAATTTGCTTTCTGAAAATCAACAGTTTTAGTTTTATTGACTGTCAACCCCTAGCAGAATCAAGTAGAAAGTTTTCACGCACGAAAAGAACGGTTTATGCCCACGGTGAATACCATTTCTTCTGCGACGCTGCTGTTTTCTCGTTCATTTTACTATGAATAGCTGCATGAAGTGTTGAACGCTCCGCACCAACAAGTTTGTCAATTATTGCTCCTTCAAAGTTACAACCAATAAAATTGGCGTGTTCGACTTGGCAACCATACAAGTCAGCATTGACAAGGATAGCATCTCGAAAATCCGCCTAAACAAGTAATTTAAAAGGTGGCCATGCGATGATCATGAACACTGACTTTTCTTAGATCAGCATTCCGAAGACACGCATAAGAAAGATCAGCTCCTCGGAAGTTCGCTCCATAAAGGCGACAATTACTAAAATTTGCCCGACGAAAGTTGGAACGGTTCATTCCACTGAATGCCTCACCAGGTGCCTACAGAAGTCAATCTAATTCCATCCGCAGCTGTTTGAAGTACATACCTGAACAAAACTCAAATCTAAGCCACTAAAGTCAACTTCTGCTGCTTGTACAGGCCTACAATTATAATTTACATCCTTGAGAGTTTCTGCATGGAGCCAACCGTGAAATTAAAAATATTCAACAACTGCCTTCTACGTAAATCTTCAGCAGACTTTTTTTCATCCTATTAAATTGTCAAGGAAGCAAATCCAGTTGTACAACAGCATCACACCTCTATCTTATTCTCAATGAGACGAACAAGATCTGCCATTTTGAGCTGTTTAGCAGTCTCTAACACACCCGTGAGACATTCTCCATCTAAACACAGAACGCCTTGGAAACGGACAAAATTCAACACAACCTTAAACGGTGGCTTGTCAGTGCGTTTTAGACTTTAAAATAGTAGCTTACCCGGAAAAACTGCGGGTCACAGTCTATACCCAGTTTCTCTAACGAAATGACAAGCTGGCTACTACTAGTTCCTTCATTCGCATCGGTTGAGAACTCGGGAATCGACGTTTTCAAAGTTCGCGGATGCAGTACCCAAGAACTCTTTTCTAATACAGCAATGGTTGTTCGAAACTCTTGACCAGAAACTATAATATTAACCGGTCGCTTGTTTGACATCAACAGCACATTCTCCAACTTGCACAAAAGATGTCCTTTTCCAAATTGTGGCGCCAATCAGCATTTTTCTTGCCAAGAAGGATAGGAGAAATTGATGCATTGGTGTCCATCCAACTTTGGCTGATACCAGCAGTTATTTAGTCCTCCATCCTAAAAGATATTAAAAGGCTTGAAACTAGATGCCAGAGAAGTGTCCTGTGAAAAAATAAAATAGAAACTGTCTTTAAAGTAGCGTCCCCTTTATTGTACTCTAATCTCCCTTTAATGTCACAGAATTAAAAACAGAAATTAGTATTTTCTATATTCTCGAATTTTCGGGTATCGTCTGGTATGATAGCAAGCAATGAACGATAAAGACAGTATACAGACAAGTTTTCGTTGCAGTGAAATTAAAAGGACAAGAAATGTTTATTCTCTGGAGTGGCTCTTGCTTAAGAGGAATATCAGTGTCCCCGACTATTATGACAGAGAGGTGGAAGAGGCAAAACTGCTGAACAAGAATGTGACCCACTCAGTGGAGTCTATGGAAGAAACAGTACAGTCAACAAAAAATATTGGTTTGGAAACAAAAGCGCGACCGGCGTCAAATAAAGTATGGGAAACAGCTGAAAGTACGAGTGGGAAAAACATGACAATGCGAGGAACCAGTGCAAAAGTACAAGCTTGTAGGAGTCCAAACTCAAAGTTTGAAAAAAAAATACCACAACGAACGCATAATGTTTCACAGAGACCTCAACTTGACAAGTCGAAGCGTAAAACTGTGGAAGGCTCAGCAAGTTTGACGCGACCTGAACATCCCTTGTTGGCTCCTCCGGGTTTTGAGAAGATTACTGTGGAAAAAATGTCTCCAGGAAAAGAGGAAAGGGGCTCAAGCGGGCCTGTGGGGACAAAATGGCAGCTTCATCAAGATCCAGAAAGAGGTAAGAAGGGACTGAATGCATCAAGTCAGTCATCTGCTTTGGAAAAGGGTGGAAGGTTTGCGAGAGGCCCAGACGACTTGGTTACTTTTGACCGCCCGAAGAGCCAGTTGCTGAACTATGTGAACAAGGGCAAGAAAAATTGTGATATGGAATTGGAACTTGAAGAGCTCATTGATCTTGGAAGAACTCACTTTTTAAAGGAGGAAGTGGCAAAGCTGGCTGAGTCAATCATGTGCAGCGTTGAAAAGACTGTGTTTAGTACTGTTGATACAATAGATTCGCAGAATTCTGTACACTCGAGTAATTTCGACAAAAATTTTGAATATTTGGGGAATGATTATTTGCTGCCACTTTCGAAAAAGAACGTCACGTCATGCAGCAAAGAGAATTTAGCTGATGAAGAATACATTGAAAAAATTGTGCTCTCACCAGGCCTTTTATTGAATACTCCATACAATACTGTATTTCAGAGTTATGATTGGAATGGAGATGCGAAGAATTTTGAAAGCAGCCGGTTTACCAAGTGGACAGAAGAACCTGCTGAAATTCAAGAAGAATTTGTCAACATAAAATCGACTGAATCTTTTGAGAAAACAGGCACCCCAGTTGAGTTGGAGAAGACCATTGATTTTTTCCTAGCTTCGGTTCGTAATCAGGCTCTGTCAGAAAAACATACGTCACTGAAAAATCAAACGATTGATAAGCATAAATTGGAATACCCCACTGGAATGGAAGTATTAGAAAATGCGTCGCAGAACGGACACTTATCACATGTCAGTCAAGGAGAACCAAATGGGTTCAATATACAATCACACAAACAGCATCTTGGTTTACGAGGACATATTGGAAACCCGTTGAAAGGAAACGATAATCAACAGTTTCATAAAGAAACTCCATCTATTGCCTTGATTGACCCAGCTATTTGCGAAGCGAGAATGAAGAGTCGTTATAAGGAGAGAGAGCAATCTTTACAGTTCGGACCAGAAGACGCTAGTTTGGCAGGCTCAAGCAGATATTCTCCATCGAGTCAACATTCTCGACAACCAATTGATCCCAGTATGCCACTGAAAAAACTAATTGGAGTTGGAGCAGGCGGTCATGTTTCACCTAATTTTGTCTCGGAGAAGGGAAATTCGACATTGTTGCATAAGCCATGGAAAGAACAAGCAAATTCATTCTCTTCTGTACAGCATAGTTTCCACCGGCAGCCTTTATATGCTGAAGACTTGGAACGCAAGTTGATTTCTCGAACCATAGACCGTTCTCCTGTTCGAACAACTACAGTCCCCTCAACCTCTCCATCTAGACAAGATCAACGTGGCAAACTTTGGGAAAATACTTTGAAACCTCTTAAATGATCCATTTGCCATTTATCACTTTCAATTGTACAAACCAGAAGTTAATAAATGAAGATTCTAAACAACATGTAGTTAGCTTTTTTGCGCAACCCGATTGTTTATGAGAACACATGAATATTACCATTGAAAATGATACGTCGGCTTTCTATAGTAGATTTCTGTTATATTGCGAGATGATGTTCACGATTTTGTATTTCCTTATTTTATTTTTGTTTTTAAGACAGCATACACAATTGACTGCACTATCATTAATGTAGCTCCTATAAAATCAAGAGCCACTAGCGCCTTAATGTAAGTTGTATCTAACACTTGTTGGTGAAACCCCGCTGCTTTCAAGACACTTGTAAGATCCAATCCAGCACTTGCCAAATAAATCATGGCATTGATAATATATATCGCCAGCATCATCATTCTCAGTATTCTTCCAAGAAAATGGTGAGAAAACAAATGGAAAACAAGCAGTGATTCGACTAACAGCGCAGCCACTATTGTCAGTGAAGTTGCTAAATATCCGATGATACTGTTATATAACGGTTCAGGACTATAAGAAAGCCCTTCATTATTGTTTGAATATATACCAGGTATACTAGGACCATATATATGCAGAGGATTTTCTATGGATACGAACGGTGCTCTAATGGCCATTGATACATCAGCCAAAAAATAGCTTGCAATAGCCAGCAATAAATAAGTTATTTCGGCTATTAGAAGACTTCTTGTTCTTCCTCGGTGTAACCACATTAATGTATATGACACAACAGCAAATGCTGTGGCATCCAAAATTCCGAAAGCATCAGTTATCAATAAGCCAATCATATATGCACTCAATGTTTTAAAGTCTTCTAAAAATATTTTGGCTGTGTATCCATCCAGAGCAGTGCTGGTAATATAGAGTACTGCAGTAACTGCAAATGAGATGCAAACTAATAATCCTGAGAATCCATAGCTTTCTGTTATCAATATGCAGAACAAGGAAACGCAGCTAAGCTGCAAATAGATAGAAGCCGCCAAGGCCACAGCGGAGTTTCTAGTTGGCATCGGAGTTTCAAAAAGCCTATTTGTTGTTGGTACTGTCCTATTACTGAGAGTAATATAACTTGCTGTTCTGGCAGCATGAATGGTTTCTGAGGCAATTCCAATCACGCATCCTAAACATGCTGCAAATACAAGCCATAGATAGCCCTTTGGCATCAATGTTTGTACAACTTGTCCATCATATCCTGATGAATGAATTGTTCTCGTTCCCTTTGGTGGAGGTGGTTTGCTTATTTCAATAATCATATATGAACTTTCTAACACGTATGCATCACCATAATCTCCTTGCACAACTTGCCAACCAGTTCTTTTAGCTATCATGGCATCTGCTGCATCAGTTCCGAAATCTGCGACAAACTTATAAACATGAGTTCCCAAAGGAACATCTATCACAGAAGAAAATACACTAGTCGACTCTTCTTTTGTTAAATGAACTGTTCTCCAGTCGGTCCAATCACCTGCGATAGCCACAGCTTGTGCCAAACTATTGTAGTAGAATAGACAAGGAACTCTATCTGTTTTCATTGCCTATACATGAAAATGAGTCTATCAAACTACAGACTAGTAAACAATTCCTTACCTCCAAATATGCATTCAATCCCATCTTTTTTGGACTCAGTTGCTTGGCACCAAAGGTTCTCTTCTGCATCTTGAGAGTGTCAATAATGATAGCTGGAGTTAGCTGTACATATTGACTACTATGAGAAACAGAACTTTCTGAATTATTCATATTTTTTATATAAGAATCACACAGTCATATGTCATTCCCAACCAAGGATGATTAAATAACAATGAAATCATTCATTGGCATGCACTAACCACGTCACAAAAGCCCATTGAATCCAATCGATTATTTTCGCGGCCAACGTGGCTCATTGCTGTTGGTTTCATCCTATAGCACTTTCAAACAAAATATATATCAATGCCTATCAATACAAAAATGGCATCTTCAAAACAATCACAACATAGGTTCTTTATTGTAAACTTTCAATTTCCCATCCAAACAGATACCTACTTCCTATTTCTTTCAAGAGTTTGATTTGTAAAACAATTCCAAGTCAGACACATCGTCATAACTACCCAGGAAAACGGGTGCTCTTTGATGAATGGAATGTGGAATGATGTCCAGAATTTTTTCAGTACCAGTTGAAGCTTTCCCTCCTGCTTGTTCGACTAAGAATGCCATAGGGGCTGCTTCATAAAGGAGGCGAAGCTTTCCATTGGGATTCTTTTTATCTGCAGGATAACAGAAGATACCACCATATAACAACGTTCGATGTACATCCGCAACCATTGAACCAATATATCTCAATGAATACGGAGATGCATTTCCTGAAGGGTACTTTAAAGAGTAGATATAGTCAGTGACCGCTTTATCCCAGTTCTTCCCATTTCCTTCATTCACTGAATATATCTTCCCTCTCTTAGGTATCCTAATATTTGGGTGAGTCAATACAAACTCACCAAGGGAGGGATCCAAAGTGAATCCATGAACACCATTTCCAAAAGATATAACCAAATTGGTTGCACTCCCATACATTGCATATCCAGCAGCCACTATATTCTTTCCAGGTTGCATAATTTGTTTGGCTGCGTCATCAATAGTTGAAATATTTTCTGGATCTGGCAATTGAAAGATACTGAATATGCTCCCAATTGTAACGTTTGAATCGATATTTGAGGAACCATCCAGTGGATCAAACGCTATACCATATTTTCCGCGGTTATGTTTCTCCACTATAATAGGATGTTCTTCTTCCTCGGAAACCATTACTGCCACCCTTTGGCTACTTTCCACATTCACTTTGAAAGTCTCATTGGATATGACGTCTAATTTCTGTTGCAAGTCTCCTGTAACGTTGCCACCACCAGCCAAACCATATAACTTGGCAATACCTGCTTTTCGGACACATGAATCGGTAACCTTACAAGCTAACTGTACCGAAGTGAGCAAAAGTGTCAGATCACCTTGTGATTCTGGGTGTTTTCGTTGTTCGTGTAACACAAAGCGAGTCAAGGTCACAGAATCAGTTTCCTCGAGTCCCGTTGGAGGGGCTAATTTGCTGTGATGAGACATATTATTGAATACTTGACACTAACTACGATGCTTTTCTTAAAAGTGAGTGAAAGTGTAGGTATGTAGATGGGTGTTTGTAGACCAAAAAGAGCGAAAATCCAAGAAGCAAGCTTCCAAACCTCTCTTGTAGGATGAAGAAAAGAAATCCAACAAATTGAAAAGAGGACAGGCCCGCAAGCAGATTGGTTTGGGGGTGCGTTGTTCTTGTGGATGATGATCGATGGCAATGGCTTCAACTGGAACCCTTTTGCCAAGCAACCACACCACTAGTGGTCCTTCTCTTCTATCACTACCTCCAGATACTCTATTAAGAATATGCTCATATTTACCGGGTCATGAAGTAGCAAAATTGCAAATTGCTCTTTCTTCTAAAGTGTTTGTGCAAGTAACCAGGTGTGTCTAACCTACTAGAGACCTTTTGCAGAAAATAAAGATTCCTAGTGATGCTGTTTTATGGAAAACTGCATTTTATAGAGATTTTGGGAGACATTGTTCTCCACCAATATACATTCACAACGGTAAGTGTACATTCTACGAACGTCCCTACTGGAAACAACCAACTAGTCTACAGGCGTCATCGACTGGAAACATGCGTATGGAGAAAAATTCCGAACAAGTAGTAAGAATAGAAAATTTTTGAGAGAAAATTTTATAAAGGATGGGAACATGTGGAGGTTTCCAAGGACAACAGCAGAGGTTCAGTGGTTGAAAGCTAACTCCAGTAGAAAGCGTTTTGAAAAGGCTCAGTAGCTGTTTTTGTAAGACCATGAGGCTTCAGGTTGCACTCTTCAACCAAGAAAAAGGATAAAATGTGCAGTATTGAAGATATGGCTCTCCAAGTGTTATATAGCAGTTTATTGTTCTTGTCCTGTTCAGAATATTGTTTTGTAAATACTTTATAACAAATCATCCAGGCTATCCAATAATGCAACGACATGCTGCAGAGAAACATCATAATTTGCATGTGCAGCTAGTCTTCTTAATGCCATTAACTTGAAACTACTTTCCACCATTGGACAATCAGCAATAGCCGTTGCCGCTTCCAAATAGCCAACATCTGCCAAGTCACGAATAATAACTCTTTGTGTATAATGATGTTCATTACCAAACTGTAGTGCTTCCACCAAAGGCTTAAGATATGTAGCATTGCCACTCCATTGGTACAACACCTTGTAAGCAGCATATTTAACCAGAGGAATTGGATGGTTCAGAAAAGATTCAACTAAAGAGCTATGATGACTGGCATTTAAGAATCCCAATGCTTTCAATAACCACTCCAAAGGATATTTCAAACTATCCTGTCCAACACCTAAATTAGGTGTCTGTGTCATCCTTTGTTGTTGTCGTTCTTTCCTCATTCGCTCTTTAAAAATGTTTTCTAGCTTTTGCTGAACCTCTGGTGAAAGGTGTTCCCATTGGAATAACTTTCTTTGTTTGTCCCAAGTATTCTCATCCAGATCCTTCCAGCTGTCCATTCCTCTTTGTATCATATTTACCAATCGTTCTATTATACTAGATGGAAAATGCTGCGGACCCTGAATACGGGCAATCGTTGCCAATGCCTCTGCACAACGATGTCTCAAGAAACGATCTTCAGTGGTGCAGAGAGTCTCTGTTAATGGAATAATTGATTTGACAGAGGCAATATTTCCTAATGCAACTGCTGCTCTTCTTCTCAAAATATATCCTCCAATGGCTGTTTTCTCTTGTGAAGTTTCCAGAACTTGAATTAAAGCATCCTCTGCTTCTATCACTCTGTTTTTTGATATCCACCACAATGCATAATAACGATAACCAACGTTTTCATGATATAATATATTGTGAATTGCTTCTTCGACACTGCGAGGACAGGCATCCTTTAATGGCACACCATTCATCTCGTCTTGCTCAATTACCTGTTCTAATAATGGAATATCAAAACCCAAATCTTCAGCTAAATAGTCAGAAAATATGAAAGTATCATGTTCAGTACGTGAATGACTTGAAGCGTCATCGTTGAGCGACAAACCAGACTGTCGATACTTCTTCTGAAGAGCCTCCACTCCTTCAATACCCAATGTGTCATATACTTTACGTAACTTTGGGTCTTTAAGTATTTCATAAGCTTCTTTCAGCCGCTGGAAGTTTGCTTCAACTTGTTGTACTCCTGTAGATGACAAGTTGTTCGTCTGCTTCACAACATCGGGATGAATACGTTTCGAATGATTCAAAAAAGCATCCCTTATATCCTTACTAGTAGCTGTTCGTCTTAAACCCAACAGCTTGTACAAGTCTACCACATTTCTCTCATTTCCCAAACAAGCAATTGTTCTGCCAACAAGTATTACTGATATTTGATAGTGTGTCTTCACAGGAAACGAAGAAAAACGAGGGTATAAACACCATCGATAGGTTCTATTTTTTATCCAAACCTTTTTATCCAACCTTTGTCTATCACAACAGCAATGAAAAGTTGGTTTCAACGAGATGCCCAGAAAGCTCAGCTTGCATTGGATATCTTTCATGAATGCTTTTTGCCACTGTTCATCACTGTGCGTTTTCAAGACCCTTGACATTTTCTTTGTAAGTGCAACGATGAGAAAGTTATTTAAAGAATAGAAAGGTTGAATTTTTCAAGTCTTTTAATCTTTTTGACAATTCTAACCTTTTCTATTATACAGAAACCTTGTTTTCGAACAGCTACCAGTTACTTGCCAATGACGATATGCGTGATGGCAGGAAGAATTATCATTGATGTAGTCGTTGGAAGAAACAATACGATAGGAGTGGGAGGGGGACTTCCACAAGCAGCTATTGGTGCTGCTCTCTCCACTCCTGTAGAGTTACTGAGTAATTTGCCCATAGCACTTGTTGCAAATGTAGGAGAAGACTTGTTTTCCTTTTCTGATGTCTGTGAAGACTTGAAAATTCCTGGTGTCGACCTTGAAGGACTGCAGCCTTTATCCTCTGTAAAGATGCCAATTCATCAAATTGAATACAACGAGAACCAAGTTCCAGTATTCACTCCTTTACAAGGATTCGATACTTGGGATGAGTTGATTGACCATCCAATGATATTACAACCGCATCATTGTGCTGCACCTTTATTTCATGTACTAGTGGAACGTACTGGACATGCAGAATGGCAAGCTGCTTTACAATGGAAACAATATTCTTCAACGCTTTCTTCACAGAAAAGGTTATTAAGTATTGAACCAGTAGTTGATATTCCATGTTCCACGCAAGAACATGAAAGGATAAGAGAATATGCAGGCATGGCAGATATTTTATGTCCTGATTGGCTATCTTCTTGTCGTATCTTTGGAGTGTGTGAGGAAACGATCAGTCCTTACAAGTTGTTAGTGGAAGGATGGGCAAAGACTGGTGCATCTGTTGTTGCAGTAAGAGATGGCCCTTTTGGTTCTTATTTGTGGTATTATGGCGCTCCTCAATCGGTCTATCATATTCCTACAGTTTCTGTTCCTGTGAAAGATGTTACGGGAGCAGGTAATGCTTATGCAGCTGCATTGGCAATGGAATTATATCTTGCACAAGAATGGACAACAGAACAACTATTACTTGCCGCTTGTAGAGCATCTGCAATTGGTTCTATTATGGTACAAGTGGAAGGAATGCCCAAGTTGAGTAGTTATTGGAGAGAATGGTACATAGAACAAGCCACCCATTTAATGGCCCAAACCCGTTTATTGTTTCCCGAAACAAAGCGTTCGTTAAACACAATAAAAACTTGCAAGATATGAAAACTGGACAGCAACACGAAGACGACTTTGCTAAAGTTATATTTGTTTGTTGTCCCTCATTACCAAAGTTTATGGGCGCTTTACATCCGGCAGGGGCACTTTATGCACAACCAGTGAACCTCAAACAGGCTATCGACCAACACAATGCGTTTCGAATGTTATTAAAGAGACAAGGGATTAAAACGTTGGAAGTCTCTGAAGTTTTGGAACATGATACTGGTAAGTAAATAATGTAAAAACAATTGTTCTTCGTGAATACTGTGGTTCTCACTAGAAACCAGTGTCAATGCCAGGATAGAGCTGGAAGAACTCGCTGCGGCATCCCTCACTTATCGAGCAGAACCTGAATGTTTGGACCGCTTTAAGAAGCTTGGTGGAGAGTATTACATTAGTGAAGAATACAAGCGACTGGTATTGGAAGCCATGTCATCTGATCAATTAGCAGATATCGTGAAAACTTTCCCAACAGTTACGGTTCAGCACTCTACCAGAGATACCGGTGTTTCTGCTTCTTATTCATTTCAGCCATTGACCAATCTAGTCTTTACAAGAGATCAACAGGTTACTACAAAAAACGGTATCATTTTAGGAAGACCCAGCAGCAAACAGAGAGGACATGAAGTTAATGTGATGGAGTTTTGTTTCAGAAAATTAGGATTTCAAATAGTGGATCGTATTCCACCTCCGGGACATTTGGAAGGAGGTGATTTCTTTCCAGCAGGAGAAGACCTTTGTTTTATTGGTGTTGGTTTGCGAACAGATTTCCATGCAGTCGAATATATGTTGAAGAATGACTTGTTTGGTACTGAAAAAGTTGCTGTGGTACGTGACGAGTTTGATAGGAACCAAGACCGGATGCATTTAGACTGTGTTTTCAATATACTGAGTCGGGATTGTGTTTTACTATTTGAAGATATGATGGGTAAGAACAGTCCAATTTTACGAGTAGTGGATGAATACGTGAAGAAACAAAATGGCGAATATGTTATGGTAAATATGCCAATTACTTTTTGAGATCAGTAGTTCAAGAGCAAATGCCATTCTTTAGGAGCGGAACAACGTGGAATTTTCGGAATATTTGAGAGAAAAAGGCTTTTCTATAATTCCTGTGTCTTTGAAAGAACAATTACAGTATGGATGCAATATATTGAACTTGGGAAATGGTAATATTGTAGCAGTTCACCCAACAACTGCTCGTCGCATTGCGCGAGATCCCAGTTTTAGTGGAAATGTTGAGTACATAGATATGTCTTCCATTACTGCTATGTATGGTGCTGCTCATTGCGCATCACAAGTTGTGTTTCGAAAGCCATTGAATTTTGCAGATTTGGCTGCTGATATGAAGGATACAGCTTTTCTTTGTAATAGTTCTCCTCGGAAGCCTATCCCTACTGCTTGGGATGAATGGATGGAATAGCAGAAACGCAAGTTGAAATGAGAAATATGGTTTCCATTTGTTTATCGTATGTAGACGAAAGATGTAAAGACAAGTCTTTTAACAGAGAAATGTCTCGTTCATTTAGAAGACAAAGCGAAACTTAAATAAATGAAATATGCATTAGTATCGATTGTTCATTTAAATAGGATGCTCGTTTTCTCTATGAATAGACTATTCCATACAGTTATAAGCTTACAAGCATGTTGACTTTATAACTTGAGGCAATTTTCTCAAGCAATGATAACAATGTTGAACTCTACAACTAGCGACTTTGTACAGAAAATTGAAAAGCAATCAATAAACTTTGTCAACAGTGATAACAGTTAGTGGGGAACATTCAAGATTTAAAAACAGGTGCTATTTTTGAGCAGTGCTACATTGATAGTTTGTTTTCTTTTTAAAGTCGGCGTTCTGACCCTTGCTTGCAACGAGTCCATCCTTCTATTAGGTTTCGTCCTTACTACTCTCTAATAGACTAGACTCGCTTTCTTCTGTTCCTTGTGCTACTGGAAAAACAAAGAAAAGAGTTGATGTATTTCATTGTAGCTACTTTATAATTATCTTTCAAAAGAATGGCAGCTCTCCTCATATATAGCTGACAACGGCATGTTCTCAACTAGTCCAAATAACACCAAAAGAAGATATCTGTTTTATTCTGAAACAAAAACTTGTCAAAAAGCGCCATTTTTCTAACTTGAGAGCTGGCATCGACTGATTTTTTCCACAGCGGAACAGCGTGGCTAATGGGTTCTGTGCCATGGCATCATGGATCAAGTTGCTGTTCAATGATAAGGCGGCCAATCTAAATTTAGTAAATTTAGATTCTCTTTACATAGACAACTCAACATAGAATTTTCCATCCCGCTCCCCACGTGGCAAAATCATTAGCATTTTTCCTTGGATGCACTGTCTATTCAGAAAAGACTCGTTTTTGCGATCTAAACAGCCTCTTTGTCATCAATTCTCTTGTTGTTTCTTACTTGACAAGGCCACAGTCACAAGCTTACTGTACTGGAAGAAACTTTATTACAAAATATAGAAACTTCAATACATTATAGTTTCAATAGACGGTGTTCATTATCCTTTTTGGAAAAGCTATCAATAACCAACTGTATATTACACGTATATTTATCCTTAGACAACTTTCAGTTTGTCTTTGTGGAAAAAGTACTCAGCATCTTTGACAACTTTTAAAATGTTATCTTATCTTAATCAAACAGAACAATCGAGAAACCACCAAGTTAAGAAACGATGGTGGTGGTCTAACCAAAGTATTACAGCATGGTTCCAATCGTATAAATTGTCAACTCTACAGAGTGAATCTTTAACTTGGAACAATCAAGTAATGGGTACTAGAAGAAGTGGTGAAAGAAGAGAAGAAAATAATCATGACGGGAAAAAGTGGAGACAAAGTGAAGAAAAATCAGTAGAAGAGTATGAATATAATCATGCACAGTCCAAAGGCACTCCTCCTAGTATGAAAACCTTTATCCCAACTAGGTAAGATAACTGTTTATGATTCAGTGGTATTATTTAAAACATTGGTCAGTCCAATGACTCCAGAAAATGCAGCGGAGGGTTCTAGTTCTGCGTCCTTGAAAAGAATTGCGTTGTACAAAGAATACTGTGAGAATGCACAATATGTAAGATAGCTTTAGCATATCAGTAATTTTCTATTGATTCCATGTTTCAGAATGCAAATGAAGAGAACATTCGAAGTGATTTGGATAATATAGCACTCCCAAGTATATCCCCTGCTGACTATCGAATTCGTCAAATTGCCTACAATCAAAGTATCGTCCATACATTTTTGATTCCCGGTATATTAGGTATGAATTCTAGTACTAGTCCATTACAAGTATTAAAATTAATTTCTTTCAGGAGGAGATGCTCGGTCTCTAAGTTGGGTAGCTCCATTAGGAGCAGGAGCAGTTGGAATTGTGTTACGTCCAAAGGCTGCAGATATTGCTGTCAAGGTAAGAAGCAGCAACCATTCAATAAAGTCAGAATGAGTCACACTCTACAAGGTTTCTATTTATGAAACTGGATTTGATACTACATGTTTACATCCTAGTAAGGCTGAAGCACAAATAATGAAGCGACTTTATCATTCTCTTCGTTTATCAGAGAAGAATCCTGTGACACCGCATGTAGCTGTGATACTGGACGAAATATATGATATTTCTTTGTGCAGAATAGGTATCCCACAGCATTTTTGGGAGTCATCTCGAAGTGCAAAAGAGTTACAAAGATGGATAGGAAGAAATAGAAACTGTGATCTCGCAAAATGTTCACTTCTCTTTTGTGAAAGATTGGAAGGAGGGACATTGTTTCATTCTCTCTGCCGTTCCTCGCCAGATATGAAAAGACAGAGGAGCATCAGTTTAGAAGAAATTTCTCATGGCGTGTTAAAAACACCAAAATCATTTTCTCAGCTGCTTTATGAACAAGGAATTTCACAAGTGGATGGAATACGAGTGCTCGCATTTCAAGTACTCTTTACTCTTGCAGTAATCAAAGAACTCGTAAGTGTTTTCTACCCTTTACCCATGTCTTCTAACATGTATTTTTTTTCTTACTAAAAAGATTCCAAGCTTCAAGCACAACGATTTAAGTTTAGCAAACATCATGCTAAGAGCTACCCATCAGTCTCTTGTGGACTTGTGGGAAAAACCTCACTCAACTGTGAGAGAATTTCGCAGCAATTCCGAGCAACTCCAAACTTGGAAAGCTTCTCCATTGCGAGTGTATCTTTATAAATTTCATAATGAAAAGTATTTGGTACCAGACCTCGGTTTACAACCAGCAATTGCTGATTTTGACTTTGCGTGTATCGGTAAGAATCTGTGCAAGAATATTGTAGATGTCTGTAAATTGATGAATCCTCTAGGCAACGGAAATGATCCTCAAGATGTCACAAATGCCAAAGTGCATTTCTTTGAAACGAGGAAACCCTACGAAGAATACAATATTAATTCCAGACAAGATGACATTGCAGACGCCCAAATGTTTTTGAGCAATCTGAAGGATGTGGCCTTGCATAACTTACAAAACGAGCTGAAAGCAAGATCTATATTCTTACGTGCATCTCCTACAAAAGAGGAATCCAACATGGTAAGTTTGCTTCTCATCTTTGAGTATTTCAATCAACCAACAGTCCATAAAGGTGGAATTCTTTCATCGAAGAGTTCATCCAAAATGTAATGACTCACAGAATCGGTCACTAAGAGGAAGACTACCACCCAACCTACAAGAAAAGTCAGCTTATTACGGGCCAACTGGAGTCTTAAAGGACCCCTTTTTCGATGTATTTAGAAATATGTCCGCAGAATATGAGAAATATCCTTCCAAGTTTGAATTATTGGAAACTTATGGCATCTAATGATAACAGCCATGCTTACGTTTTTTCCTCAACAATTTTATCCATCATTATTAATAAAATGTTTCGAATTTTCACGATTGCAAATGATTTTTATTGACTACAAAACGTCGACACTTTAACTCGATTTTTGAGCAATAGAAATCCACCCGTTACGACGAGTACCTGGTTCACACCAAAGTTCAAGTAACAGAACTTTAGCGAGACCATCTGGCAACAAAGTTTCGATAATATGATAAACGAAAAGTGGTTTCCTGTATTGTTCCGGAATATCATCAGAAAGACGTTTTTTCCAACAACAAAAATCATACACCACATCCGGATTTCTTTGATGTTGCAACTGAATGGTATCCTCTGGTCGTTTTCCCAATCTATTCAAAACATTCAATCAACTTGAATTCAATTCATTCCAAAACTTACTTTCTCAATACCAACAAAGTAGAATGTCCAACACGGAAATACTTATAATCACTTTCTCGAATTTTGTTGTTCGCATTTTTGTGAATCCAACAAATATTTTCCACATAGTTGAATCCTTTTCCTTCAAACACTTTAATGACCTCCGGAATCATCCATTTTTCTACCCATATGAAAATAAAGCCAAATGGAAGCACATAATATAAATTTTTCAACGAAGCAACATCGCAAGGTCGCAAATTCCTAAAATGGTCAGAACCAAATGGGTCAAAAGGGACAAACAACACTTACTCACACCATGGGGGATCCATATAGACACATTGAAATGTCTGTTTCAATTCCTTGAAATCAAATTGGCGGATATCTTTTTCCAAATAAATGCCGTTTTCCGCTTTCATCGACACTCTAGGACGAATGGGTATTGCCCAAGAACGAGGTAACGGATCTGCCGGCATCGCTTCACGAACAACAATATTCAACAACTAGAAAAGATGTTAAAAATTGATACATCTTCTCCTTCAAGTAGTTACCTGGCGCCTTCTTCTTCTCCATGCAATCAAAGCATTCATGGTTGAAGAACGTATAATCAAAGGTCTTGTTGAATGCGAAATAGTACTTCTAATACCCTTTGCTTTAGGTTTCGACCTGTGACCATGCTCCAACCAAAGATCATCCTAAAACATAACTCAATGCTGTGCACTTTGCTCGTGCCAATCAACTCTCACCTCATCAGAATCAGACCAGACTTCTTCCTCCGAATCACTTATTTCAATGAGCTCAGCAAACGCTGCTTGAGGGTCATCAAAATATTCATCCTGTAGCGCAGCAATAGTTTCACCACCATCCTTTAACATATTCACTGTAAAAAAACTAGTCTGTTTGAAAAGCTCAGCCTGTTCTTCAGCACTAAGTTGCTCAACCGTTGCACAATCATCCGCATCCAGCCCTTCATTTGACCCCTCCTCCCTCTCATCCACTACTTCAACTTGCTTCTGTACCGCTTTGCTCTGCTGCAGTCGTTCCAGTGCCTCGAATTTTTTCATTATCATCTCCGGTGTCTCATCGTCATCAACATATCCCAAATAATAAGCGGCATCCGGTGCTCTATTCGACCGTTGACATCTCCTCTTTGGTCTCGTTTTCGAAGCAGGCAACTCACCATCAGACATCCTTTCAGAAAAAACCAACCACCCACAAACAATCTTCAAATTCCTTTCCCTCCCATTTTTTCGCCCGCCACCCTTTCAAATGGTGAACAGGACTCTACCGTTCCCATAAAATACTTCACAACAACAGCTTGAAGCTTTCATCTAAAGGCAATCAAAGAATGTCTTCTGAATTTGTCCACCAGGGCAAGACAATGACCACTTCAAGTATAAAAAGAACTCATAAATGCTTGAAAAGGTTTTAATAGCGGCCCTAACCTATTTAATATAAAACGCAACACATACTTTTTTTTTAAGAAATACATTACCATTGGGCTAGCTCTTACAATGCATAACTATGAAATGACACTTTGGAACACTGACATGTTTGAAATACGAGAATTAAGTGAAACTACTGTACAAGTACACTATATGTCCACACTATTACCAAGTCTGTGCAGTCTTCATTAAATTTCTATAGAAAAAGGTTCAGCAAGATACAATAGATTGAAAAAAAATCCACAATAAACATATAAAACTGGATATGCGGTTTGCCCTTAAAAAACTGCTTTGTGAAAAGCAACGAAAGAAACAACAAACTTTTTTACTTTATAAGATAAATGTATACTACAGTGTTTGTCTTTGACTCAGTTTCAAATTTTACACTGTCTTGGATTTATTAAATATTGTCTCACAGTAAAGGTTAAAAAGAGACTCACTAAATTTTATTAAATTAATATGTGGAAGTTTAAATTTCTTCATGATGCACAGTCATTTAAGAGGTTTATTTCAATATATCATCTGATGATAATCTCAGAACGCATGCTTAATTATACAAAAATTCATTTATCTTTTATTTCATTTAGAAAATAATGAATTTAATTTTTTAATTAATTTTCTGGTATCTTTGGGTTCCCAGACAACTGCTAGAAAAATATTTTTAGAGTTATTTAGTTCTCTAGTTGTATAGCTTACCGTTGATTGTGGCAACTGTGCTGAAATAACTTAAAATGCCACCATTGCTTTGCTCTAGAATTATGCAGTTTTTGGATATATTACTTACACTAATATTTCTCAAATAAAGCCTCATTGAGGTGCGTTTGAAATATTTTTAATTTTTTTGACCCCTTCATTTACAGGATCAATTTCATGGTCGTTACCACGAACTCATATCTGAGTAAGTTTATTCTAACTTATTTTTTGGGAATATCTTTTGGATAGCGCCATATAAATTCAAGTTGACTGAAATTCTCATCATTTTATAGTTTTGCTACACTTTAACGCGTCTGTAGTTATTGAACCTCTCTTAAAACCTATTCGAATCAAAAAACCCATGGTCAATTAAGTGTTATGTATGTATATTTATTGCAACTTTTCTTTAGAAAAGTTGGAAGATATGACAACATTAAAGGGAGCAATGGCTTTTTGTTTCTTGAATCTATGCAAACTCTTTGTCCTCCATTTAGTGTCTTTTGGTGGCCCGCAAGGTAGGAGTGTCAGAGAAAGGATTTGGATGTCGAAAAATTGCTCTGGTAAAAAAACGTCGTGTCCCCAACCCGCTGAACGTATTTCTCCGTTTGAACAGTAAAATGGGCAGAAGGAAAGTGAATATTGAGCGTATTGAAGATATGCGCTCGCGACAGGTAAGCTTTGTTTTTTTCGTTGGAGAGTATTAACTGCGGAACTCTTGAAGGTTACATTTACAAAAAGACGAACTGGATTACTAAAAAAGGCGCGTGAACTTTCCGTTCTTTGTGACTGTGACATAAGCGTCGTCATATTTAGTCCAAGTGGAAAACTCTATGAATACCACTCTACTAATTTAACCAAGACGCTGGAAAGGTATTTCCGATATGAAGGACCTGTTGAACGCTGCACTCGAGATCTGGTACGCAGTTAGATGTTATTTTTTGACCAAGTTTGCTAATTTTAACCTAGTGGCTAGCAAACGTGGGTGAACTAAAGACCAAAAAGAAAGCAGCTGACGTCCCAGGGAACTTGTTACCATTCTTAGCAACTTTGGAGAACACGCTCACAGCCCAACAAAGCGGTCGCCAATATAACAGCGCTTCACGTACTTCAGGGTTGAAGACAGAGGGAACTATAGGGGGCTCAGTTAACCGTCAGAAAAATGTCAGAAAAGAATCAAAAGAAAATTCTTATATGAACTTTTCAAATACAGATGCCTATCAAACAATTATTTACGGAAACCAGCCACCTCCAAGCAACAACCATCCGGCATCTAATTATCAAGCATACGAGTCATTTAGAAATTTTGATTCTTCTAGAGTCTCAGTTTTTAGTCGAGTTGAACCTGAAAGTCACTGTCGTGCAGTTGTAAATCGGAAGTCGAGCAGTAATCCTACAAGGACGGAAGCTCTTCCGCCTACTGACAACGTCATATTTAACTCTGGTAAAGAAAATTTTCAGAATGAGTTACGTGCAGAAGAAGAACAGCGTGTTACTTCAGATGAAACCGTGACAGATACAGGAAGCTGTGCTCCTACA
The DNA here is from genome assembly GCA_006232345.1 of Galdieria phlegrea. Taxonomy (NCBI): domain Eukaryota; phylum Rhodophyta; class Bangiophyceae; order Galdieriales; family Galdieriaceae; genus Galdieria; species Galdieria phlegrea. The sequence goes on from SDGA01000058.1 coordinate 41,876, forward strand.
CTCCACACAATGGATGGCGACAGTTCTACAGAAAACAGTTCTTTTCGTTCCCGAAAACGTTTGAAAGTTGAGATACCTCACCCTAATCAGGTTTCGTATACTTTCAGTGATGATACCTGGAAATTTCCCGATCTAGGTTTTCCCAGTCTCTCTATCCCAACGAGCAAGCTTTTATCGGATACTGAATATTCTTCTTCCCTTAATTTACTTTCCAGTACTCAGAACTTGTGGAATCGTTTGACAGAAAATTGGTCAATTCCTCGTTCTCCCTTTATTTGGACAACACCGCGAGGCGGATCTTTTTATAATACCGAACTTGCACTGACACCTTCTTCGCTATTGGGATTTTCAAGTCCAGGAACGGAAGGATTTCGTCATACTGACCCATAAACAGTTATATCAAGTTTTGATGCTTTTAATCGTTAGGTATATACGAAGAATCGAGAAATTTTGTGTTAATGTTGAATCAAGTGAAAGAAGAAATGTCTCATTGGCTATTCAAGTTATGTATTGCTGAATAAATTGCCAAGTCCCTTGTCTACTTTGCAGGCTGCTTCTTCACATTCCATTAAAGACAAAGAACCGTAAGAAATTCGTAGGTAATGCTCTATTCCAAACACACTCCCAGGAAATGTTAGGATACCATGCTCTTTTGCAAAGTATTCCATTGCTCTATAGGATGTTATCCAATTTGGTAAGGGAACCCAAAAAAAAGAAGCCTCCTTGCGGACGTTTCGTTCCATACTTGTATATTGTTTGCCCAAAAATATCTCTTCTAGGAACAAGTTCTAAAGATAAAGATTCAGAATTCATCAAAAAGAATATCAATGAACAAACCGTGCCATTTACTTGCTGTTGGATCCAATCTGATGAGAGCTCAAGAGCTGCCAGAGCAGCTTGTTGTGCCAGATGGCACGCATGGGTTGGGATAGTATCTTGTATCTCCAGCATGCGCTTACGAAGATAAGATGGATAAGCAAAATAACCGACTCGTAATCCAGCAAGAGAGTAAGTCTAACAAATCAATCTCAATGGAAACTCCACGAAAGATATCCCATACCAAATTTCTTACCTTGGAAAAAGTATAAAGATTGATTACGCCGTCATGTGCACTGAAAGGACTACATCCTGTGATATCAAACAAGAAATGTTCATAAGCTTCGTCAATAACAAGCCAAACACCGCTTTGGAAACAGCGATAATAAACAGATCTCAGTAAATCATTGCTCAGAACTGTCCCTGTAGGATTGCCTGGATTAACCACGACAACTAGTTTGGTTTTCTTGTTAAACTGCAGGTTTTGTGGTATTGGTTGGAAGTCACTGTCTGTGTCAAGAACAACAGGTTTTGCTCCCACAAGAAGGCACGCACTGTAATGAGAGAAATAATATGGCTTGAAGAGAATAACTTCATCACCAGGATCACACAGACACAAAAGTATATTGATAAAACCTTGATTGGATCCTGCAGAAATCATAACCTCATTTCCGCAAGTTCCTGAAAACTTTTCCTGCAAACTGACTCCTATTTTCTTTTGTAATTCCAGCACTCCACTTGTTGGACCATACCGATAGGTTTTCGTATCCATACAAGCGTCTATTATGGCTCGCTTCACCCTGGTGGGAGGTTCCCAAAAAGGCGTTCCCTTAGGTGTTACGGTGAGTCACGGAGCAGAGCAAACAAGTTACACGGAAAGCCTACCAAAGTTAGGTCATAACGAACACAATCTCCATAATTCTTAAACAAGCTGGTCACTAGCATAGTTTCTTCTTGGTTTATTCTGTTTGTAGCAGCGGCTCGATAGTGAGCAGATGGTTGTTCCATGTCGAATGCTTGGAATTTATCAGCCTTTTTCGATGGCTTGAGTATAATATCATATGTACCGTGAAAATGGAAGATATGACTGTTCATAAAGAGTTATTCTTATTTAGCAGTCATTCTACTGAGTAAAGTTATATACTCTTGAAACGACATTTTTAAATATTCAGCTGTGCTACTTGAGACTAAAGTTTCTGACGGGTGCGAACTTCAGTTTTTTGCACCTGGTACTTTAGAAAGAATTAATAAGAAAACAGTTTTTGTCCTTTATACTTTTCCAGAATAGCCATATCTCAACTCTAGTTACTTCCTACTACTTATATCTTTAGAACTTGAAATTTTTGATCACCTTGCGAATTATGCCTTATCTTCACGCCTCCGTCCTTGAAGCTCGTGGACATCACATTATATGGTAATTCTCTGGAAGAAATTTTATTTGGTTTCGTCTGTCTGCTTGTGGATAGGAAGTGATTTTTGTGAAAGCTACAGTTTTGCTTAAATACAAGAAGAAACAAAACAGAGTGAATTTTCTGTCTAGTCGAAAGTTTCTAATAGCTTATTTTACTTACTCTTTGGCAGCGCTGTGTGTTCTATTTCAGGTTACTCAGAAAGAGGTCGTTGAAAGGCGCGCAAAAACATCTCTCAAGTACAAAGGCCTCATTTTTATGGAAAACTGTATGGGCGGAAGTTGGCGAAACAATTCCCGCAGAAAATATTCGCACGTCATAATTCTCCTAATATTAGTAGCATGTTGTCCAAACTTTGGTGAAGGGCTAGTAGTTCTTCATCCCTTGTCTCCAGAGGGTTCAGTGACTATATTTCGCCATATTATGGCGGTGTTTGGGGCAACTAGAGGACTCGGTTTTAAGAGCTACTCTTTTGTGGGGAATGTAACTTACTATGACAAGAATCCTTGTGCACCTATGGAGGTAAATTCTTTTGAGGGGAATTTTGTTCTTTTCGATGTTTCGAAAGCCACATCAAACTATACTACCTGCTCATTTACAGAGGTAGGTTTAACTTGTTTTTACTTTGTGACAGCACTAAGAATCTTCCCATAGCTTGCATCTGAGGTAGAGAAAAGAAACGGTGCCGGAATGTTGGTCTTTGACGAAGAAGACAAGTTATATATTATGAGCTCTGCTTCAGGAATATACGGAACAAGACATAGTGTGAGTTTAGAATGTTTAGAGTTTTTTAAATCTAAACGACTCTGTGTAGATAAATATTCCTTGTGCATGGACCGAAAAGGGCCTTGCGGACTTTGTTCAGAAGGCAAGCGCTAGAGGTGACTACGTTGAAGTCGTTCTAAACGCAACGGCAGATATTTTCCTGGATGGGAATTGTAAGTTTTTTTAATTAGTAGTGCAGAAGACACTAATATTGTTAGTTGGTGGGGGTATGTTCGATTCCGTAGTTGATTTGTTCAAATCCGGTTTAAGTAAGTGTGTTTTTTGGCTTTGTGATACCATTAACCATTTCTAGTTGGTGTTATGACTGCATCGTCGCTCATTATGCTTGTCCGACTTACACAGATATTGTTTTCTTGGTGTCGAGATCTCCATGGCCGATATATTCGGAGAAGACGGCTACGTGGCATTCCAGTCAAGCATTATTCTGTTCCGAACGACGACATGGAGCCAGATGTTTGTGCGGTATGTTTTTTTTACAGTGTATTGTAAGAAAAGTTTTTTGACTTGTTCTTAAGATATGCCTGGATTCTTTTTCTGAAGGTGAAAATGTCAACGAGCTACCTTGCAATCATTTGTTTCATCGTAAGTGTGACATATTTGTTTGGTCGCTTTGGTTCTAAGTTTTTTGAAGGTGCATGTATTTGGAAGTGGCTAGAAAGCAGTCCGCTCTGTCCTATATGTAAGCAGAACGTTTTTCCGGATGCTACTGTTTCGGAGGAAGAGCTCTACGAACCGCGCACAGGAAATACCGACAATTCGTTTGCGTGGTGGAATAGTGAAAGAACTCCCGATGTTGGATCATCTTCGCAAAGAGACGTACAAAGGGAGAACGAGTCGTTCGTGTTTTTGTCAGATAGTGAGACGGAAGAACCACGTTTGCATCATCCGCTTCCTTCAAATATTTCTCCTACTGCGTTTACAAGTGAGAACGACGGAGCTTTGTATGAAACTAACAGAAGACAAGCAAACGGAAATTATTTATATCAAGAGGACGAAGTTCATGTAGTTGTTGAAGAAGAAACAGCAAACGAAGAGAATCAGCGGGCACATCCGTGGCTTTCGTCCATAAGAAACTTGGGAAGAGCTGTTCGATTTCGATTATTAGAATAATCTTATGAAACAAATTGTTTGTAAAGAATTGTTTGGAGGACCACATATTTGTATTCCAAAATATTTTTAGCGCCAATTTTGCGCAACATTTTTTTCTCTTGGGTCGTCTCGGCATTTTGGTTGCTGGTGCCATGCTGTCCTTTTTCGAAAAGAATAAGACTGTAAAACCTCGAAAGACCTTGCATACCCCAAAACGATTTCAGGATTTGAAAAAGATACCAGTATCCGTTTTACAAAGTAAACTCGTAGAGAGTATGTATTTTTTGCTACTTTGTAGTTGTTATTAGTAACACCGGTTTGTCTATGCAGTCGATTTACGAGAAGCTGTTCGACTCCCTGAAGGCTATCCCGAAAATGACTGGATATACCTTAGTCTTTTAGATAGTTTATATCATGTTAGCTTGTTGCAGAATTGTCTATTTGGAGAGTGTACGGATGAAAGGTAGTCGTTTGTGTTGCAATTTTGCTGGCAGAACTTAACTGGAAGATAGCTGCCCAGTAATGAGCGCTGGTTCGAAATACGAATATTTATGGCAAGACAATGAGCAGTTTAAGAGAGCCACGAAAGTATCTGCTCCACAGTATATTTCATTATTTTTGGATGTATGGGCATTTCACGACACTCATTTAACTGGAAGATAACACTGTTTTAGTGGGCTGAAAAGCTTCTTGCTGTTGATCAATTGACAAGTACGGAAAGTCCAGCTGCAAAATATTCCAATTTTCGGTACTAGTTAGTTGAATTTAACTTCATATTTCTGAACAGAAGCTATTTTAGGGACCCCGTAAGGACAATCGCTCGTCGCCTTGTGCGAATTTACGGTCATATATACTATTCTCACTGGGATGCAATAATAGAGCGTGGAGCAGAGCCTCATTTAAATACTTGTTTCCGACAATTTCTTTATTTTTCCCAGGTATTTCAGCTATTCTGCTAAAAAAATGGCCTCTGTTGATGACAGTGAAAAAAGGAGTTTGGCTTATGTACTGACAAAGACTTGGAACCGTTAAAAGATGTCATTGAAAAATTTTGAGCCTCTATCTTGATTCACGTGCTTCTTGTTATAATGTAAAGAACGTTCTCGATTATGTATCATTGGATGCGGAGTTATTGTTTTTTTCTTCTTTTTTGAGCCTTTCTTTGACTCAACGACTGAAACAGTGTCCCGACTTTGCTTTTTGGGCATCTTGACAAGTTCGGGTTCATCTCGTTGGATCATTTTCATCGCTGCAATATTAAACCCAATCATCTTCTTCCCTTTGTTAACTATCTGATGTATACCTTTTGCAAGTCGTTCCATTTGACCTCTATCCATACCATGCATGATTTGTAAACGATGTAGATGGGTCAGAAATAGGATAACTCTACATAATATATCTGTATAGAATCTACCAGAAGGGGAATCGAGCAGTACACTAACGTAGCTCAGGAGTTCTACAGCTGAGTGATAAGGTAGCATAATTAACACAGACTCCAAATCGGAAGTCCGAATTCTCAACAAAGTCCGTAAAAGATAGGCCTGTCTACTAAGACCTAATAATTGTACATCTGGTCGCTCTTTTGGGTTTTCTTGTTCCCTTTGATAATCTTTTTGAACCAGTCCCAATGTCTCTAAAAGCTTCTCAGTATTTGTTACAATATCCATATTATTGAGTGTTGTTGAACTGGAAGCTTCAGGTACCCATTCCATTCCTAAAGTACTATGATGCATGGAACTTTCAAGATTCCCGACAATCCAATTTCTTTCTTGGATAATGGAAGATTCTAAAGTTTTATCTATACGTTTTTCTTGTTCTTCCTCCAGAAAGAGTTGCTCATTTGTTCTTCTCCATAATCGAATACTTTTATCGTGACCAGCACTAACCAGCATTTCACCATCCAAGGAGATGGCAAGACACCAAACTAGTATTTTGATAAGCAAAAACTTTTCAAATCTCAACACAATACTAACCTTCACCAAAATGTCCTTCCAATGTCATTATTCGTTGAAACACATCAGCATCCCAGTAACGGATATAACCATCTCGAGAAGCACTAAAGAAGTAATGGGTATTAGGTTGACAGACGATGCTCATCACTGCGTTTTCATGTTCCAATATACTTTTATGTAAGTCACCAAAGTCCAATCCCCATATCTTAATGGACTTGTCGGCTGAACCAGTAATGAGCAAAGTGGAATCACTTGTTACATCCATGGAAAGCACCGGCATTTTGTGTCCATAAAAACTGAGATAAAATTTTAAAGAATCTAAATGAAAAGCTCGAACTGTACAATCCAGTAACGCAATTATTAGTAACTTGCCATCTGGTGAAACTTTCAAGCATAGTACTTCATCGGTCATATCCATGCTTCTTATTTGTTCCAAATGAATAGTAGGGAGTGCAGTCGAGGACTGGTCAATTTGTATTTCGTAAAAATAGATTTTCTTATCTCCACCACCTGTTATTAAGTACTGTTCATTGCTAGTGAGACACATGCTCCATATGGGTCCTCGATGATCTTCAATGTGCAAGATGGAGTCTCCGGTTAGTGTATAATGTATTTGTAAGGTACCTTCTTTGGTTCCCATAACCATGAAAACATCGTTGCAAAGAAACAAACAGCAAGTACCATAACCAGTCAATGAAATGGTGCGAAGACAACGAGTATTAGCAATTTGCCATAGTTTGGCAGTTTTTGCAGAACTGACAGACAATACATAGTTTTGATTCTTTGAGAAAGCCAAATTTCGAACATCACCACGATGACCATGTGTATCTAACGAAGAAATTCGTTTCAAACCAAAAGCAGAAGAATCGTCCGTTTCATAAACAAGATGACAAAGTTCCACAGCATTATCCACAAACTGACAAACAAGTGCCTCATGACACAGTTTAGACATTTTCGAAAACTCAAAATGCATGGAGAGAAAAGAAATTGAACGAAGACGATAAGCAAATTGCAAAGTCTGACGATAAATCAAAAAATCAGAAGCTTGTAAATGAGAAAGATTATCCTCAAGTTGTTCATTCCCGTTTGGTTGATTGTCTTCTGCTGCCTTTCTTTTCCTTCTTCTTTTCATATGCTTCACTGCATGTTCCAAGTCTCTTACTTGATACAATTCCAATGACTTGTCATTACCATAAAACGCTAAATGACAATAGTTGTTATCAAAACATACAGAGTGCAATTTGGTTGAGGATTTCCTGGCAAGTGTTCCCAACGATACTAACAAGTCATCATGATGCGCAACAGAAACACTTTCTTGATTTCCTTTAAATAGTTTTTCGGTCTCTGATTTTAACACACCAAACACATGAAGTTCAGGTTGAGCAGATACTGATATCAATATATCCAATTTAGGATGCAAAGTAAAATTCCATATTTCTCCTTGATGAGACTAAATGGAATATGATTGATAGTAAGATAAGATAAATATGAAACTTACCACTATTGTCTGAATACAGTAAAATCCATTCAGATCCCAAACCTTTAGCAAAGAATCTTTAGAGGAGCTAATCAGATAGGGTTTTGAATCTGAACTGTAAAACTGTAGCTTTGTTATTTCATTGGTATGACCTTTTAAACGACAAATTCCTCGTTCCGCACTCCAATCCCATAGGACAATGTCACCCGCTGATGAACCGGAAGCCAAAAGCAACTTGGAAATGTTAACTGCCACTGAGGAAACTGGAGAGGAATGTGCATTGATTAGAAATAAAAGTTGGTTGGTTTCCAGAGAGAATACACGAATTCTGCCATTGACATAACCAGCTATTAGCCATCCGCTCTCTGGTGGATAAACAAGGGAAGAAATCACTTCCTCTTCCAAGCTGCCTATGGTTGTGATTTTCTCTGTCTACATGCAGCATAAGCAAAGGTGTTGACACATCAAACAATCACTGCTTACTTTTCGAAGATCCCATAACGATATCAAGCTGCCCGTAACAGTTGCAACAACTACCGCATGGGTATTGTAAACTTTTTTAGATATGTTACTATCAATAGTCACAAAAGGCACATTTCTACTAGCGACTAGTCCCCATAACCCGTCAGAGCTAAAACCATAATATGCCTTTACCATATGGAGTTTTGTTTAGCCTGCAAGCCAAATGGGACACCGACGAGAGAATAAAGCGATTCGAAGGGGATAACAACATTTGAGGGTGCGGACACATAGACGCATGATATCTCACTGGGCTTTATCAATAAGAAAGTCAACTCCAAAACTATTTTCAAATCATATAGGAGCACCCATCCCAAAAAGTTTATCTGATTATCATATTTAGCGCAATATGATTTTCTGATACATAGGGAAAGGCCTTGTTTACAAACCAATAGGAGGAGCAAAAAACTTGCAAATAAAAAAGGAGCAATGATGTATCATAATCAAAGTGCATTGATAGGCTAACAACTGTCCTTGAGCCATAAAGACATATTCTTTCAATTTTGGATACTTCAAGCAAATTTTATTCTGCCATTATGATGTCAACAGATAAACCTACTTTACGACATTCTAACAATCATTTGAAAAGCAATAGACAGTTAAAATGATAGATGGGTCACCAATAAACATTATCACCAGATAGTATTCGATCACATTTAATAGAGGAAAGAACAGATGTATAAAGCCTCTTGTTGGAACATGTGTACTTGGTAACAAATATCTGTGCTCATAATCATCTTGAACGCATGTGTAACAACATTATTAGTGACTATTGAAATATGTATCGTTTGAACGGAATGTTCATATAGCTAAGATACAAAGCCCTAGGGTAAAGAGCATTTGTGACGCTTACTTCATAGCAGTCTCACATATATTATATATGGTCTTTATATCGATTATCCTAATGGATATTTTTAATTCTATTGAAAGCAGCGTTCTTATTTTCATGTAGAAACCATTATTGATATGAGGGGAAATCTCTTTTGGAGATTCACAAGGATACCTCGTGTCGACCATGGACATTACTTTTCGTCGTTCTTCCTAGACAAGTCGGAAAACTTGACGAATTTTTTGTATGAATGGCTTTGTTATCACTTTTCAAACAATTTCCGGACATCAGGGAACACGAGTTTCCCTCTGTTACTTCGCATGATGATAGATTGTCATCTTTGAATTATTCACTTGCGGAGAGCTATTGGAAAACCCTGCACCATAGACAACATACCTACTACACCAATCTCGTAGACCATCCGCGACTGGCGAAGGATGAAAAGTTTCACCGCTCTAGTGTGCAGTCTCTTCGCGAAACGCAGCCAAGTTCCCCTGTTTTTGGTCTTCATGCAGTGTCGACAGTACCGTGGAATGCTTACAACTTGAGTGGCGTATCTCCATGGAGTGCCTTTTCTGTTATAAATACACAAAGGACTATAGACCTATCACTTGTCCCACTAGAAGAGGGTTCTCAACTTGTAGGAGTTTCTGCCTTCCGTATACCCAACCTGAGTTGCAATGCCAACGAAAGTCAAGTTCCATACCCGTCATTTTCTCCAACTTGCCATTTAACATATGAAAATGAAGTTTTGCTATCACAATACCAACTTCCCCTATCGAATGTAACCAAAAGACAAAGAGTTGCCGTGCATAATATGGATTATCTTGGAAACGTGCATCAGCCTTTTCCTCAAACAGCAGTGAAACAACAGGCACTGGGGTTATCTTATACGCCAATATATTACTCGTATTTAACGATGGCTGTACAATTGGCCACCTCCCAGTCAACACATGTAGGCGTTCGAGAAGAACTGGAACTAGCCATTCGTACATGTCCTCCGAATTCTTATCATATAGCATTAATTGCTTCTGTATGCTATCAACTAGGATACTACGATTTGGCAGTAGAACAGTATTCCTTGGCTACAAAGTTGCAACCAAACTTTGCGGATGCATATAACAATATGGGTAATGCTTGGGGTGCAATGGGTAGACAGGAAGAAGCTAGCCGCTGCTATCTAGCTGCGTTGGCATGGGATGAAAGGCATCCTCATGCCTTGAATAACTTGGGAAATATTTATCGAGATAATGGAGATACAACACAGGCTATGGCTCTCTACTCCAAGTGCCTAAAAGCCTGTCCATCTCTTGCGGCAGCACACTGTAACTTGGCAGGAATCTATAGAGAAGAAAATTGTCTACACGAGGCAGCTGCACATTTTAGGGCTGCCTTGGCCTACGATCCCAAATTGGTTACTGCTGCAAGTGGACTTGGAGCAGTTTACAGAGACATGAATAGAAATGAGGAAGCAGTGAAGGCATTTTCCATTGCTGCATCTTTGCAACCTTATATGCCTGAACACCTTGCCAATTTAGGTAATGCACTGAAAGACGTTGGGAGGCTAGAAGACTCAGTCGAGTGTCACCGAATGACCCTTTGTCTCTCTCCAAATATGGAGAATACCTTTTCACAATTGGCTCATTCAATGGCAATGTTGTGTGATTGGATACAACGTGACAGTACCTTGCAAAGTCTTAGAAAATACCTGAATAGAAACTTACAACAGTATCGAACGACATGTGTGCAGCTACTAAAATCTATTGTGGATGGATCCTTTTTTAACGACGAGACAGTTCATGAACCCAAAGTATCTTGCATTGACGCCTCTACCATCATCTTGAATATCATGGAAGGTATTCTGTACGATTGTGAAGAAGCAGCCTTACTAAGAACTGTGATGAAGACTTTGAACGCCATGGAACTGCAACTTGTTGCCACTCAACTTGCAAGGAAGATAATACAGATACCACTAGCAAGTGTTCAACCTTTTCATTGTCTAATTTATCCAATTTCTGACGACGAATTCCGATTACTAAGTTCTACATATGCTGCACGAGCGGCAGCTTCAGTGGCATTCTCAAAGGTCCCTTTGCTTTACTGGAAAGAACCGAGCTTGATGAAACGGTTAAAGGTTGGATATGTGTCGTCTGATTTTTTAAATCATCCATATGGTCATCTTACACAATCTGTGTATGGTTTTCACAAGATTGGTAGCAGTGTAGAATGCTATTGTTACAGTCTTTCACCCAGTGATGGTTCAGTTTGGAGACAGAAGATCGAAAATGAGGCAGAACATTTTCGCGATATTTCCAAGTTGTCTGCACAGGACGCTGCTTCGGTTATAGCAAGGGACGGTATTCATGTCTTAGTGAATGCAAATGGATACACAAGAGGTGCAAAGACCGAAATATTTGCTTTGAGACCTGCTCCAGTTCAAGTGGCATTTATGGGTTTTCCGGGATCCTTGGGCGCCTCTTATATTGAATATATGATCAGTGATATTGTTGCATCTCCACCTGAATTTGTTCAGAAATGTCATACTGAGACACTGTTGTATCATCCTCATACTTATTTTGTATCCGACCATAAGCAGTCCAGTCCCAGACAGCCATTGATGTACACTAGTGTGGCTGGAACGACCAATGCAAATGCTAAAATTCCACTTCAATTAACTAGAGAACGATATGGATTACCGAAATCAATTCATAATGGAGGAGACTGTACAGTTCTCTTTGCCAACTTTAACCAACTGTACAAATTAGATCCTTCTACTCTAGATGTATGGTGCAATATCATTCGCAGAGTTCCTGGTAGTAAAATATGGTTACTTCGTTTTCCAGTGGCAGCAGAATCTCGACTTTTAGCAGAAGTAAAACGACGCAAGATGCCAACAGATAGGTTTGTCTTTACAGATGTTGTCCCGAAAGAAGAACATATTGCACGTTGTGGTTTAGCAGATATATTTTTAGATACACCAGTTTGTAATGCTCATACGATTGCAACAGATGCATTATGGTCAGGACTACCAATTGTTACTTGTCCAACTGTCCGTTTAGCTTCTCGAGTGGCTGCCAGTATTTTGCATGCTGCAGGCTTAGACAAACTAATTGCAAGAAATATGGAAGAATATGAAGAAATTGCAGTCTCGTTGGCGTTGGATCATGAAAGATGCTTATCCATTCGAAATTTTCTATTATCTCACCGTGATGTGCTGCCAGTTTTTGATACATTGCGATGGACACGTAACTTAGAAGCTCTGTTTTGGCAAGCGTGGTATCATAAGTCACAATGTCTTTCAGATCGTCTGGTTTATGGGCAAGATGTATATTTCAATCCCGCTCTCTTAAATCTGTAGCTCATATATTCAGGTTCCATCCACTTTTAGTAAGTGACTTGGAGTAAACGGTTCAGCATCTGGTGATAAATGATACTTTATCGATGTTGTTTGAGTGTCATTTTGTGTATTAGATAAATTGGAACAGTGGTCATCTTGCTCGGAGGAAATAACAGTATTGTTTAGTCTGTTCTGTATCTCTTTCCATCGCTCTCTTTCTTCCTTCACTACTTGAACGAGTTGTTTGAATAAAGCATAGGAGCCATCACAGTTATAAATAGCGACAGCAGAAACTTTACGCTTTCTTTTTGAAAGTCCTAGAACTTGAGGTATCTTGTGAACTCCTAAAGCATAAATAATGGGAACTCCACGTTCTTCACACAGAACTCGAATCTTTTCAAGTTTTTCATCAAGACCACCAGATAGAGGGCAGGATTCTATATCAGGAGGAATAATCACTCCCTTAACCTTATTCACCTCCAAACACTGAATGGTTTCCTTTAGTCCAATAACTAATCTTCTCTTCATTTTTGCTTTGGCAGGCTGTGCCTGAGACACGCGTTGCTGAAAGGACAAAAGTTCTTTTAACAGTTGAGAGACCATACTGTCAATCTCCTTGGTAACACACATGTCACAATATTCTCTGAATTTGACCTTCTTTTTGGTAGTGTCTGAACGCAATGGGGAAGCAACACTTTTGGTATCACCAAAACTTGTTCTATGAGTTTGGGATGAAAAACTTTCGCTATTCATACTTTCCGCTACGTCAACATTTGTTTTTTCGACCTTATTCAACGACTTTTGGGCAGCTCGTGCTTCCAATATAACTCGTTTAAGCTTTGACTGTTTCTGTTTAGATTTGTTTAGTTTCTCTTTGCCGCGACGCACGATATACGGATTTCTACTATCTAAAGGATTTGGATTTCTGACAAGTTTCAGCTTTGTTCTGTTCTGCCTTTCTTCTGGCGCTTCACTCCTCGTGTGGCCGATTCGGTTGGTTATCCATACTGTGTTGTCACTTTTTCTGATACTCTGGTCGCTAACTGTGACTGACTTGTGTCCTGCATTTCTCTTTTTGTGACCACTGCTTATCCTGTTCTCTTCCCTCAGTCTAAACAAGGAATCCAGTTGAAACGGTATCCATACTCACCCTTGTGGTTGTCTGACAACGTCAGCATAGGTTACCGAAAAAGCTTTTCCCGTTGTTTCTTCCAACTGTGACCTAGGGTTTGTTTGGTTCATTTTTGTTGGGTTTGCAACTCGACTCATCAAAAATGCTGTGCACAAAATAAATCAAATGGACCAATAAACAGACAGTTTGATTCAAAAGAGAATTTTCTATATTTGATACGTTTCTCTCGTTCCCACACTCTGTCTCTCTCTATGTGTGTATGTTATGTGGGTATCATATGTCTTCTTAAAGAGCGGTTATTAACAAAATACTTCCGTGCTATTTCTTCACAAAACCCTTGTTTCTCCATTGAACTGCAGGGTGGTAATCATCTTCTATTTCACTATCAACAAATGTGCCGCTCTCAGTCAAAGTGGAAACCACATCAGACTTCTCTTTCGTGTCGCCCTGCTCCTTTGATTCCTTTTTCTGTTTCAAAATATTCTTTAATCGCTCTATTCTTTCTTTCCTTTCTCTCATTTCGAGTTCCTCTAGTTGTTGTTCACGAGCCTCCATGTCGTCCTCTTCCTATAAAAACAAAAATTTGCTTTGTTCAAAAGTTCAAAGCATAGAAAAAACACACCTGAGCGATACTGCTATTTAAGGTAGTTAAGTCTTGTGCAAGTTCTTCCTCAAACTTCCGGTATTCTTGGTCAGTGTTATCAAACAACAACTGTTCCGACGGTTTCGTCTTGTCGACTTGGTCAAAAAAATCCTTCAAAGACCTCATTACTAATAATATATATGTATCTAAAGATAGTTGTTACCTTGGGAAGTTCCTTTGCCTTGTCACTAGAACCAGAGTTTTTCTGTTTACTGGATACCATTTTGGTTCGTCAAGAGTAATCCCAACCTCTATCAGAATTGCTGCTTTAGGAATGGCAGAGAGAACCAGAGGTTGTCCTTTTGCGAAATACTTGAAAGTGGACGCTGCATCAAAAGTTTGGTTCAAAAACCATGAAATGGATATTCAATTAGAAGAAAATTTTGGCTTTCACCTTCTACAAAGATAACTTTTTGATAAATAACCGTATCTGTTAGAAACTGGCTGCAGCCTTTTATTGTCATTTTTAGTAAATTTTAAGCGGGTTCTAGTGTTTTCAAACGAAATAATAAAAATTCAATGTTTATCTTTGAACGAACTTTTCTCTATTATTAGCTACAAAGCCGGGATATCTCAATGACAACTGTCCTCCAAGTGGATGAGAGAGAAGAGCGTGAACAAAAAGATTCCACTAAACTTGTGGCTGCGATATCGGGTAGGAATTAAATTGTCTTTTGTGAGACTTGCATTTTAAAAATGAGTAGGGTTTTTTATCAAACAAGTCTCTTACTCCTTCTGTTCATTATTATACTTACAACACTAACAAGTGACTTTGCACTAGCTTTAGACACATATGAGATGGAGGACTTGACACCTCGTTTGCGTTTCCTCACTGGTGTTGCTTGCAACACTTCCACTGACTGTAGTGCAGAATTGGAGTGTTTAAACAATGTTTGTGTCCACCTGAAATTTGGACAACCTTTTACTTTAAGAGTTGGTTTGGCTTGCTTGGTGTTCTTTGTTGCCTCTGCAATGGCCAGCGCTGGAGGCATAGGTGGTGGTCCCATATTCGTCCCCGTATTGGAAGTTATGCTGAACTTTGCTGTGTCCCAAGCTGGAGGGATATCTCAATCAATGATTACAGGCATGGCCGTAGGAGTAAGTTCAGTAGCATTCTTCAGGAGGCACCCGGAAAGAGATAGGCCCGCTGTTTATTATGAGGTCGTAACTAGCATGGTGCCACTGTGTTTGATGGGTACCTTTGTTGGGACTTATGTCAATCAAGTACTTCCAGGATATTTTACCGCCTTTATCGTTGTCATAATTTTGATATATCTTGTCATTTCTACAGCTATAAAGGCTGTTAAGCTTAGAAGAATCGAAATACATGAACGAGAAGTAAGACAGACTGGAAGATCGAGTGACTTTGACATGGCCAATGTACTAGTTTCGGAAAGCCAAGAAATACAGCAAGACAGAGATGATGATTTGAGCCGGGTTCGAAAGGACCAAGCACGGGACGCGCCAACTGGTTTAAAAATAACAAATGAAACCACCACAGAAGAAGAAAATCAGAGGGAACTTGCCAGTCCATCCAGAGGTCACAAGAAAAAGACTTGGAAAGGCAAGAGTTCTTCATCAGAAAGAAATCATGGCGAGGACTTTTTCAGCGACATTGAAATTCATGAAGACTCAAATATCATGCCGGCAATGCATATCGCGAGGTTCTTGGCAAAGCTTCCACTTGTAGGAGCATATTTATATCCACCGAAGGCTACTCCAAACATCGATGTGATGCTTCAAACGGAAAGGAAGTCATTTCAGTGGGGTGACCTTTTACTTCTTTTCTGCACTTGGTCCTTTGTTATTATTTTTACAGTGCTTCGAGGAGGAAAGCCACGACTAACTAGTCCATTAGGAGTAGAATTATGTGGCTGGGCTTATTGGTTCCTACTTGCTGTTTTAGAACTCGTACTTCTAATAGTGTCCTCTGTAACTATGTTGCGACTCTATTCATTACATCAACTACGAGTGCGTCTTGGCTATGAATTTTGTCATTCTGATATACGCTGGGTTCCCAAGAATATTTTTATATACAGCGTCTTCTGTTTCGTAGCTGGGCTAGTGGCTTCATGGGTTGGTATTAGTGTCGAAACTTTAGCAGCTGGGTTCCTTTTGGTCGTTCTGGGTATTGATCCTTTGGTTGTGCAATTAACTGGTGGCGTAATTAATCTCTTTACAAGTAGTGCTATTGCCGTCGAAGCCGCTTCAAATGGAAGCCTGGCTTGGCGATTTGCTCTGTTTTATGCTGCTTTTGGTTTTCTAGGGTCTTTAGTGGGTGTTTTAGTTATCGGTTATTTCGTTCAAAAGTATCACGTGAAATCGATCATTGTTTTCTGCCTCGTATGCTTTCTGTTTATTGCCACAGGCTTGGAATTGTATATAGCTATTGAAACGCTATTAGATACCCTTAAATATGAAAGTAACCGGTTCCCTATCGGTAGTATCTGCTAATGCCTTTAACAAGGCTTGCTTAACTTTTTCTTTTGTAAAATTTCTTGGGTTTTCTTGGAATTTGTCGAATGAATAATTACAGTACTTTGTTTCGTGAGCGATTAAAGAAATTCTTGAGCTCAAGTCGCTGGAAGGAAGCAAATTATTTTTGTGATATTTTTGGGATAGCAAATAGTACTTTATTAAACTGTATATTAATGCAGCACTTGAGAATATCTAGAATCTAACAGGGCATTTTGATTTCACACTTTTGTATACTTAGTTGCTTTGGACAACAATTGTACTAACTGATGTCGATGTTTGATGGCCTGGCCAATGCCCTAGTCCTCTTAAATTTAGAAAACAGATTTGGCGCGAAAATTTAAAGGCGAAGTTCTCTTGTTGGGGTGCTTTCCTTTGTAAGGGAAGGAATATTGGCCTACGCCACTTTTTAAAAATCGACTTCATACAGCAACAAGCAACCACAACAGACTCCTAAACAAATGAAAGAACCTTCCAACCTTCCGTGTGAAGACAAGAACCAGCCTTTAACTGTAAAAGACACACTTTTGTCTATTGGCCGATTACCAGAAAGAAAGGATATACTGGCGTTTCGCGATATTTGTCCTGTTACAGGAAAAAGTGTTATGTATACTCCCGGTTACCAATTTCGAAAGAGCTTTCGAGGCAAACAGTTTGTATGCTCCATTTTGGAAGATGTCTCTGGACGACCAAAGTTTCATGTGGAGGAGTTCCAGTCTTCTTCAAGCAAGGACTTCATATGCGAAGAGGGTTATAGCATTCATGAACTTTGGAATAGAATTAATAGAAAACTTGGAGGCAGTCCTCAGGAACCTGTCAATGGTTTGGAACTCCATGGTTTAATGGAAAATGAAACATATGAAAGAATAATGTCCCTCGAAGAAGTAGAAAATACTTGTTCCAGTGAACGGTATATTTGTAAAGATGAAAACTCGGATGTTTCATTCAGAATTCCTTTGAGTGAGAAAAATAGTGAAACTACTACTTCAACATTTAGTAAGAGTCGAACAAAAACGGTTGGAGCGTCACAACCGATTCCTGTTAATGGAGAGAATGGTTCAAAATCATCTGTTGAAGGAGATTTTGATATCACTGAATCTCTTGAAAGTTCTTCAAATGCCAGAAAGGGATCTAACAGTCGAAAGATGAACACACGAACCAAGACAAACAGAAAGAAACCAACGGGTATCGCCACAAAAAGTCAGACGACAAACGACAATTTTAATAGCAAAAGTGGGAGGAAAACAAAAGGCAAACATAACACACAAAGTACTTACACGAACAGTCAGCAGTCTTCAGCTTCTTTCGATCATATTAGTGAAAGTATTGGACAGTCAATAGAAGAAGATTTGTGCAATGGAGTTTCCGATGAATCTGACATTTCTACATGTCTTCCAGTGGTCGATGAAGCACATCCCTTAGAACTTCAAGTTCAGCCACTCCATCATCCTGGCAACATTTATTGTATGAGCTTCAATGGCGATGGTTCCTTACTGGTCAGCGGTTCGAGTACTGGAAGTCTCTGCATTTGGGATGTTCATCAGTGGACCAAAGTAGGAGAACTTCGTGATTGGAAGAATTTTGAAACCGAAATGACTGAATATCTGACATGCTGTTTTTCACCAAACAGTCGCTTCATCATAGGTGCTGGAGTTACTCGAGATCGTTTTTCGTGGGATGAAAATGAAGACGAAAATTCAGTGATTCCTGGAACCATTAAAATATTTGATATTGTGAGTGGGGAGGTCACATGCCGACTAGATGGGCATTTAGAAGAAGTCTTTTGCATGAGAATTATTGAACGTGGAGGGAACTACTATTTAGTAAGTTGTGGTGAAGATGGAAGAATTTGTAAGTTTCAGTTTCATCGAGAAGAGGGTAAGCATATGGAGGTTGATTTTTCAAAGGCTTCTCTTTCCTCTATTATTTCAGTTGAAGCGATGATTCATAATACCGAAATGGAAGAGCCTATTTGCGAATCCTTTATTGCCATTCATTTAGAGTTTCTTCCAAAATCGAATAATCGGCTGTTCTTAGTTGCTGTAGATTCGGGTCTCCAGTTGTTTGACTTCGATACAGAAACCTGCATCGCGAAGTTTCCCCAATTTGTATACGGCCTACACCGATTCTTTCGCGTTTATTTTACCTTCATATGCAAGTCAAATATTTGATTCAGAGGAAAAAGAAGACAATGTCTATTCGTGGCGTCTTGTTACTCGGGGTGTCGAATGGATGGATAATCAAGGAAATATCCCTCGTAGCAATCGATGTACTCTGCGTTCCCTCAGTTGCGTTTTTAGTTCGGATCCAATTTGGTCTTTGGATTCCGTGTGTGAATATGAGGCCGACGATTATCATTCGAACATATGGCCTTGTCGCCTAGCTACCCAAGGAAACTATATAGTTTCTGGCTCGATGGATGGGTACGCCTTTATTTGGCACCTTGGAACAGGAACACTCGTTGGAAAGCTGAGAGGTTTTAACATTCATAAGACCGTAAGATTAGTGCTCTTTCATCCTACGCTTCCTTGGTTGATTGTTGCTGGAGATGATGAATATATTCATCTTTGGCAACAAAAATGATCATGGCCAATATAATGACGCACCCTCAACAATAAAACATGACAACATTTCTATCCCAAAGATTGGCATTTCGTGGGATTTTGTTCTTGAGAGCTGTTTCGTAGTAGCACTTTTATTTTGGCATTTGGAACGAGGCAAATATAGGGGAAGGTTTTCATCTTTTAAAAGAACATGTCGTCTCCTAGGTTTTCTAGACGCTGGGCTTCTTCAGGAATCGGCCTTAGTTCTTCCCCTACAGAGTTGGAAACAGCAGGCCCTCTGAACGCTGCACCAATTGAAGAAGAGGGGGAAGTGTCTTCTTCAAGCTCAGATCTAGAAAATTTTTCAGATACTCGAACCAAACGGTCCTCAGGAGAAAAGTGGGACTCTGATTCTGACCCTATATCTCAATTTCTGAAGAGCAAGGATCCGGGCATGGCTCTTCCAACAGACGTGTCTGGTAAAAAAGGGAAGAAAGACCAGGAAACGTATCCATTGCATCAAACATTATTCGATTACTTCCTAAAGCAGCTCACGAATCCCGACGAGGCAGTTACAGTCAGTGCATTCAATGAAGTTCAAGGTTTAGTGATCAGTCTCCAAGAACAATACAGATTCGTCGTTGGTTCTCAAAAAGAACAACGTGGAGAAGAATTGTCGCGGATACTTGCGGGGTTCAGGACTGTTGAAAGATTGGTAATACCCTTATTGGGTCATCCTTGTGCAGAGCTTCGTGAACTATCCGTTATTCTTCTGAATGTTTTATATGACGGTCATGATCTTCAGATGACCGAATCTCTCAATGTTACTGTTCACACTGTTGGAGAAGAACCCGATCTTTCTTTTCATACTCATGGAATAATTGACACTGATGACCTACAGAAGTGTATTTTATGTGTGTCGGAAGCCAATCGAGAAAGTTATTTAGCGCCATGTGGTTGGCGTTATTACACGTTATGTTATGAGGAAGGATGCATAAGGGTGGCTAGTTCGTTAGACTTCACAAGGAGTGGCTTTTATGATTGGTATGTGGCAGAGAGGCCTGATTCATTTAGTCTCAAGGCAGGGTTTGTATTTCTGAAGCCAACGACTATTCCATTTTGTGACAGTCGCCAACAGAGAGGCCGATTTATTGTTCATCCGAGTAATCTTCGAGATAGTTTGATATATGAGTTAGCTGTTGATCAAGTAGATGCAACATGGGACACGAAAACTGGTGAATTGAAGAAAAGAGGTTCATTTGACTCAGTTGCACAAAGACTTCCCGACTTGCGACTGGATGGAGTCTCTCATGTGTATCTGATGGGTGCATTATCGAGATCAGTAGATGACCCAGAAGCGCCACCGATGGAAGTTGCAGATCGTTCGATGCCTGCTGCAATACTTGGAGGAGAATTGGCATTTAAGAATTTAGTATCAGAAGTTTCGAGATTGGGAATGAATACTATTGTGGATGGTCTCTGCCGTGTTTCTAGGGATTTTCATCATCGAAAATATGAACCTTTGTTGGTTTATACTCGAAATTCGGAAGGATATCTCATCCCTCATGCAGGAACCGATGGACGTGAATTGCAATGGGATAACACATGTCTGCTAAACTATCGAAGATTTGAAGCTTGGGAATTGTTTTATCAAGACATTTATCGTCTTGTTTCTGATTTTGGAATTCACGGTATTCGTCTGGACAACGCACAAAGTTATCCACTTATTATGAAGGGCGATATGGATGAATTGTATCGAAGAGATGTAGATGGAGAATTGCATTACTCTTTAGATGATATCCTTCATTGTCGAATTGTGAAGGCCAATGAAGACTGTGGTTATTGGCTTACAGAAGCTGCTCTGGACTTTGGTTATCCAAATCCTTTTTTGGTCCGTTTAGTGAAACGAATTTGGAATGGTATGCGTGTAAAGTTTATCCATTGCAAATTATGTATCTGACTTTGATTGGTTTAGAATTTCCTAATTTTACGATATTGGCGGAAGCTCATTTTCAACGAGAACCACAATTGACTTTTTCTGGTGTCATTCCTCATACCATTCGAGTTGCCCAGATTCTTGCTTCTATTTGTGGACAGTCTTTGCGACGTGATGGAAGTGTTTCCAAGTTACCAGAATCAAGACGTTCGACTGCAAGGACACTTTCACGTCTTTATCGTTCTTGTAAGTTCACCATGCCTAAACGAGCTATTCAAGTTGGCTGTATATGCACGCACAGTTCACCCTATCCTGGGGTTTTGTATGGAAGAAGAGCTTGGATTGCGGTAGACCTATTATATTTCTTACAAGAAATTCCAATGCTCTTATATGGAGAAGAGAATGGTCGCATGTATCGCTTCAATATGGCTAGTGTAAGTCAGAATATTGAAACTCATCCTTTTTATGATATCAATTATGAAACTGTGTTGCCGAAATCTCCTCGAAGTACAGAATCCAACAGTCCAGCTGATGGAATTTCAACTCTCTTGGATGATTTTAATCGTCTTGACAGTACGTCATCCACTCCCAGTCCTTCAGGCTTCTCAAGAGATAAGAAGAAAAAGAAAAAGGCTTCGTTGTTTTCATTGGAGCTACGACGTTCTGTAGGTTCTTCGCAGTCTTTAATCCGTAGTCAATCTATTGATGATGTTCGAGGAATGAGTATTCGAAGTGTGAGCGTCGATGACATTGGCAGTCTTTCACAGATGGAGGAAGACACCAGGCAGAGAATTGGACCTTCATTTGGATATGATATTCGACTAATCAAAGGACACTATGAACATCGTCGAAATATACGAATGACTTATCCAGCCTTTTCTCACGGTGCTATGACTGTATTAGAAGTATCAATGCATCTTAAGGAACAGGTGTTTTCTTTTGCTCGACACACCGATGAAAGTTTGTTACTTGTTGCCCTCAACATGAAATGTGACTTGGATGGAATTGAATTTCGAGAACCTTGTGAAGTTGAACTAGACCTTAAACCACTTGTTGATTCGCTTAATCAAAAATTGTCGTTGAAGAATGAGGATAGTTTGTATGCTTTGTCGGACTGCTTCACACAAGAAACGTATCCAGAACTATTCACTTTTCATGAATTGCTGTTTCGTCAATATCCTCTTCGATTGAAACCTCTTGGTACCTTGGTACTTGCAGTCGAAAAAGCCCCAAAAAGTAATGAAAATGGTCGATTCCACATGGAACAATGCGTTGCAAGGTTGCAACTTGATGGAACAGATATGAAAGATCCTCGAGAAAATGCTCTTTCTTGGAAACTTACTCGTGCAGCCTCCGTTTCGCTTGAAAGTTTTGCAGAAGCATTTCTTGAAATTTATAATATTATGAACAAGTCAGGAATGACTAGTGAAACAATAACTCATCTTTCATCCGTTTGTTTACAGAGAGCAACTGTTCCAAGATATAATGCAATACATATGCCTGTAGACTTTTTACCTCCTCGAGGAGAACGAGTATTAAGCTTCTTGATGCACTTGGCTTGCACTGCAAAGGAACTAGATTTTAGAAAAGTCTGTCAAAGTGTGTTGAAGAATGTGTTTGAGATGGGCCCTTTGGTATTTGTTGCTCCTGAATTGGGAAGATTTTCCACTGCTGGTGGTCTTGGAGTCATGGTAGATGAGTTAACGAAAGGATTGGCTGCTTTAGGGTCCGAAGTGTATGTGATTAGTCCCTACTACAGTGTCAATCGTAAAGGAGAGTGGAAATATTTGGAACCAGACGGCATTCTGTGGACCAGAAATGTTGTCGTTCGTTGCGGTTCTCGTGACGTAACTGTTGGTGTTTATGAAGGTATCGAAGATGGCGTTCATTTGATATTCTTAGAACAAGGAGAATATTATCCTAAAGTGTATACGGATATGGGAAGTCAGAGACGTCAGTTGGAACTGATCGTTTTGACTTCATTGGCATCGTTGGAGGTACTATGCCAGAAGACTTTGGCACCCGCAGTTTTCATTACAAATGATTGGATTGCTGCACTCGCTGCGGGGTATGCCAAACAAGGCTTCTTTGGATCATTCTTTGATAGTACAACCTTCTTCCACATTATTCACAATCTAGGAGAGGCTGTTTACGAAGGAAGAGTTTATCCTTCCGAACATGAGGGCCTTTTTGAGGATATTCATCGACTTCCATTATCATTAGTGTATGATCCCTCCTGGTCACAAAAATTGGTGAATCCTTCCCGTTGCGCAATTTTATGTTCTGATTCATGGGGTACAGTGAGCAACTCTTATTTAGAAGAACTTGTAACTTTTCATCCTCTAAAACATATTCTTCGCCTGGCACGTTGTCCATTTGGATATCCAAACGGTATTCGAAAGAAGGAAAGAGAAGTATTATTGAAAACCAAGGGAGGGGTTTCACACATACAAAGTAAGACTATTATACAACAAAGATTCTTTCAGTTCGAATCTTTAGATCCAACTATTCCATTGTTCTGTTTTATCGGTCGGGTTACATCTCAAAAAGGAGTGCATCTGATTCTACAGTCTGTAGAACAACTGATTCATTTTACTGCGGGGAAGATACAGTTTCTTATTGGGGGTCCTGCCAATCGTGCAGACCCTTATGCTGCAAGCTGTGCTGTTCAGATGGAATACCTTCGGTCTCGTTACCCTTTTCAGTTTTGGGCAGCTCCTGATGAATTTTTCACTGATGGACCTCTTGTTAACTTGGGTGCAGACTTTGGAATGATGCCTTCAATGTTTGAACCTGGTGGTATAGTACAACATGAATTCTTTGTTGCTGGCACTCCAGTCATAGCGTTCCGAACAGGAGGTCTGAAGGACACTGTTCATGAGTGGGATGGTGATGCCTTGGAAGGCAATGGGTTTACCTTTGAGGATTATACACTGGAAGCTTTTGTAGATGCTACGAAGCGTGCATTAAGAGTATTTTCAAGACAAGAAGAATATCTCGAACTGCGAAAAGCAGCATATGAGTCAGTGATTGATGTCAGTCAAGTAGCATTTGCATGGTATAAAGAGTTTCATCGGTTACGAAATGTCATTTTTAGACGTGATGCGCTGCTTCAAAAAGAATATGAAGAATGGATACCCACTCAATGTAGTTATCTTGACGCGAATTATCGCTATGTTTTATTCCAGTGGCTGCATGACAGTAAGGAACCTTTATATCTAAAAGGATCATTTGATGGTTGGGCTAGTCGGTGGTGTTTTGAGGAATGGCAGCCACTGAAGATGAGTCCCGACCTAACCATAAAGTGTGGTTCGCAAACCACGAAAACTAAAGATGAGGAGGGAAAGGTTGGGCAACAATTGTTGGTAAAGTTGCTTCCTGGAACTTATTCATTTAAACTGCTTGTGAATGGCCAGTGGATTGTGAGTAGTTATCAGTCCGTTGTGAAAGAAAATGATTTCGAAAATAATGTATTCCAAGTGTTGTAATTCTTGATGGTTGAGTTCCTATAACAATAAAATAATGATTTTTCATAAAAATGAGCAAGCAAAGTGAATCTACAATGATATTAGGTTACTGAATAGTGTCTGTAGAAAAATAGGAGAAAAGGTGTTGAGACTCGGAAAAGTTTTCTTTCAATGCTGTCGAACCGATCATTGCAATTTTCAACCTTGGCGCCAAAAAATTGGACATGGGCTTGTTTTTGTTTTGCTTTCATCATCTGCCAGATGGAACCACTGAGCTCGGAGTTTTGTGAACTGGAACACCCTCTACAAAAGCATCCTCTCAACTTTACATCAGTGAAGACTTCCCAAGGAAATGCTTATTATTCTCTTACGGAGACGGAAACTTTAGATTTCAAGCTGGATGCTTGTCCACAATCGTTTGAGAGCCAGATGGCCAAAAGTAGTTTGCTTGAATTATCTTTACTAAACTCTGGACAGGAGAAGAGAGACGACCCTTCTCTCGTTGGAGATGAAGATATAAGAGGAGACACAAATTGTATGGAAAATAGTGAACAAGCTCCCCTTGTCTCCTCTTCTTCAGTACACTCCAGACCTGTACGTCAGCATACTGGTTGGCCCTGAACAAGCTAATTTATCTCGTAGACCGATGAGATGAACCTTACTGACCCACTTCAGGCACAGGTTTCAAACTGGGATATTTCTGATGACGACCTTTCCGGAGACAAATTAGAACGAAAGAATCGAAGAAACCTAGAAGTAGCAAATTCTCTTCCTGTGATTTTTGACTCATATAACAATTCAAACGGTATGATTTTTCGTCAATACAACTGCTCTCTTTGACAGAAAATTTAACAAATGTAGAATGTTCTGGCTGGATAAAAGTTGAACAGAAGAATGAGTCTAAAACAGGCAACATTTTTGTTATTAAGCGTATGAGGCATAAAATGGATGAAGAAACGCAGAAGGATTCTACTGTTAGCAATGTTAGTGACAATGGTGGAAATGGTGCCATTGAGAAGAAGGAGAAAGAGAGTGGGACTGTTGATTCTTCCCAAGTGTGCTTCGTTCGAACTGCTCCCGATTTTGCTTTACTAGATAAGTTTTTGAGAGAATATTATCGTTTTGTTATTTTGCCATATCTGATCACAGACAACCTGTCAAGTATCATTTACATTTATCATTGAATGTTGGATTCATACTGAACAAATTGTAGGCAAATTCTATTATCGTGGATTGTCTGCTGATGCGGTACAAAAAGAATATGAACGTTATTTACGACGCCTACAACATCATCCAGTGTTGAAAGAGTCTGAAGAGGTTGGTTCGTATTTTCATTGCTGAGTGGGACAACAGATTAATTGATGTTATCCTTTTTCCAGTTCTTGTCCTTTGTAGGTCTAAACAAAGACGGCAAATCTTGGTCAGCATATTGTAACGATCGTCTTTCGAATGATGAAAAAAGTAGAGGACATGCTGCTTATGTTTTAGGAAAAGAATTTGCAAATTGGGTTCGTGAACAAGCTTCAGAGGTCAGAAGATTATGTTCCGTCTCTATCATTTTCTCTTAATGTATAATAAGTAGGCCACGAAGGAACTACGTAAAGGAGTATCATTGGTTTTTGAAAGTAGTCGTGCGAAGGATACAGACAGCCAAGATTCTGTCGAAGCAAGAATCGAAAAAATTAAAAGGTACACAATAATTAGTTTTCAGCATTTCAGTGTCTCTCATTTGAATGGAAGATATTTGAAACATTTAGAAGATGGACTCTTGGTTGCAAGTAAACTCATACAGCAGTACACAAATCGGCGGGACAGCTATTATAAAGTCTCAAAAGCGCTGGATTCATCTTTCTTGGAACTCAGCAGTCATGAAGGATCAAAAATGAAAGATCTTTTTAAAGCAGTTTCCCTATGTTTTTCTAAAGATGTTTGTAACGATTCCGAGAAGTAAGTTTATCGTTTCAGATTATATTATTAAAATGGAATTTGAAATGTTTCAAGTGCTGAATGCGAAAATCATTTGGGTACAGTTTTGCAAGAATATTCTTTTCTTGCTCGGGATGCTAGACGAATTGTTGGTGAGCGTTTAGCAGCCCATGTACGTCAGTTTTTAAGAAGAAACAAAAGAACGTGAAAAATATGACATCATTATGATCATAGGAAGCGTACGAAAATGCATTGGAAAAGTACAACCAAGTTGCGCGTAAAGTGGATAATTCCACAAACCAGTTGGATAATCACGAAGCATCGGTTGAGAATGACAAGTCGAAACAAAGCAATGGGGTCGAGACTATGGTAGAACAACTGTCTAGATGCCGTGACTTGTATGAAAAGGCAGCTTTTACTACAGTAAGTAATTGTTGTCAGCTACTTTCCTATGAACTGAAATTTGGCAAGGATTCCGAGCTCAGAAGATTTCGATTGGAATATCACATGGAAATGAACCAAGCCTTATATCGTTTAGCTTATGAGAGATGGAAATGGCATATGGAGGCTGGTAAAACGTGGGAACATGTTTTCAAATTATGCGACAAACATTACAAATTCCTCCAGCAACAGGCGATCATTTGATATTTATTACAAGTAATTGGAATCAAAAACTGGCGTCTTCACTTCTTCTAGCTTCCATTCAGTTTGACCAGTCAATCTTAACAGTATATTATGATATCTTTGCGTAATATAAATATCTCCTGCTTATACATAGACAGATTGCTTACCGTAACAAACTGGGACGATGACCGACGCTAGCATACATGATTCCACTTTCTTGTAGAAAAGAGTAGAGCTCTTTCTCACTATTTAGGTCCAATGCAGAAGAGGCTTCATCCATCAACACAAATTTAGGTCGAAACAAGAAAAGCCGTCCAAATGCCAATCTTTGTTGTTCACCAAGTGATAACGTATCCGACCAATCTCTCGTGACGTCTAAATTTCCAAAACGATTGTAGAGATCCAATAATTCTACCTTTTCTAAAGCTTGTAATAATTCTTGATCACTATAACTACTTTCCTCAACTTTTCTTGGATAAAGCAGCTGCTCTCGTAAAGTACCAAGTGTACAATAGGGTCTCTGAGGAAGAAAGAAAGTATCTTTCATAGCTGGACAACGAATAAGACCCTCACCATTCGTCCATAAACCAGCAATTACTCGAAGTAGTGAAGATTTTCCTTTTCCTGATGGACCCACAATCAACAAACGTTGTTCTGAAGAAAGATTCAAGTCAATAGAACGAACAAGATATCGTTGCTCCTCAGAAGGGATCATGACAGAAAGGTGTTTCAATTGCAAAGTCAACTCATCTGTCTCTATGCGTTGGATACCTTTCTTACGATCCTTCTTATCCCTATCATATCCTTCAATGGTCTCTAGAAATTCCCCAAGCCTATCAATTCCAGCAGAAAACTGACTAAGTTGTTCAAAACGATTGACAATTATGCTCAAGTCATTTAAGATATGATTGAATGCCGAAATACTTTGCGATATTACTCCGAGACCGATGGAGCCTTGAAAGTACAGTGGCGCAACAACCCACGCGGGTAACACTTGGATAAGATATCTACACTAGTTCATTCATACAAGGAAAAAATTCACATCAAGAACATTACCGATAACTTGTTGTAAATACTTCCAAATTTCGTTGCCATTTGGCAATATCAATTGCTTTCGAAAGCGCCTTGCCCAAACGATCCCGAGATACTTGCTTTTCTCGTTGCTCTCCTCCATAAAATGCAATACTCTCTACATTTTCACGAACCCTTACTAGAGAATAACGAAAATCTGCTTCTCTTTAATCAACGTTAGCAACCACCTCCAAAATATCTGCAAATTCTTACTTTTGTAATCTTTCAAAATGTAGAATGATCAGTCGATTACCGATTCGATAAGTTAAAAATGTACCAACACTAGCATAACCGACCAAAATAATGAACAATTCGGGATAAATTGAGAAAAGAATGAACGAAAAGGAAACCAAATCAATGGAGGAGATCAACAATGTCAAAATGAATTGTAAAGAAGTGTTGGTAAATGCTCGAATATCTTCCTATGCATCTTTAGTGATGGTTTGCTCAATATTTTTTAGCACAACTTACAGCTATTCGTTGATCAGGATTGTCCACTTTTACATTAGACTCCAGAAGATAGAAATTCCTTTTTTCGAAATATTTGGTAAGAATTCTATCCGACAACCATTCTCGCCAATGAATACTGAGGATTTCTCGAAAGTAACTGTATAGTACGAGAATAGGAATGCCAATCAACATGGCACAAAAGAACAAACCAAGTTCTTGTTGAAAACTAAGAATAAGAATGTCATGTTATTCATATCGCAATATAGTAAAACAACTGGCTATACTTGTCCGTATTCTTCTCTGAAAGTGCGTTCCAAAAGTCTCTTCCGATAAAAGAAAAAGCAACAGATACTCCACTCTGAAGAACAGTTAGTGCAACGACAACACCAAGTTCTTTCCTAGCCGTCTCTTCTTCCAGCCAATATGGTTTCGCCAGGCGCCAAAATAAACTCACGAGTCGCTTTACTTCACTTCGACGTGCAACATCTAAAGAAACTTTATGAGATGGTTCACTCGGTAAAAGTAAACTCTTTTTTAGTTTTTCAAACAGATGAAAAAAGCTTTTTGGTTGATAGCTGCGGTGTAAAGACTGCTGTTTCTTTTTTTGAAGACACAAACTCTTAATTTTCTGGTGTACAAGCGGAATGCCTAACTTTTTCAGAGCGGAAACTTGTTGAACATAGATAAAACATTCATTTCTTGTACAAGTGTGACATCGTCTTTTTGCATCTTTATGAAAACATGTCGTTGACAAATACTGCATTTATCTAAATGGCGTTACAACAAATGAAATGATTTACGTTGCCACCCAAAATTTTATAACCCAATCGATCATTTTCTATAGCCATTGGTCTCCATGGGCAACACCATCAGCGACGCTTTTAAATCTTGTAAACTTTTTGCTTGGTTTATCTATTCAATCATCAGTAAACATCCATTTTCTAAATAGATACATTACTTGTGAGGCAAAAGTAGTGCGTGTCCATTTCTCATGTTTTATCATTTGCTGAATACTATACTTGGCCAATCCATAATAGGTGTTTGTTTCTTCCACCAAGGCCAAATATCTCGGTATCACTTGACATAACGAGTCCAATTCCTATAAAATAAAACCTTATAAAAGATACACTCTTTAAAAGTACGTACTCCTTGGAAAATAGAAACATTCCATTGCGCCATTCGAGCAATCATATAACGCGATATGCCAGTCATTTGTTTCATCCGACTCATGTCTTCCCAAGAGAGAATATCACCATTTCCTAATAAAGGAACACTTGCTCTACTGGCAACCTACAAGCAATCATTAGAACACTTTCCAAAAGCAAGCAACAAAACAAACTGAGTCATACCTGAGCCAATGCTTCCCAATGTGCAGCATCTCTTGGTCTTTCATCAACTTGACGAGCATGAATAGCCACTGCATCAGCACCACTTCTTTCCAACAACTGGACAAAATCTATGGTTGATTCTATACTTGAAAGTAACCTTATCTTTGCAGTTACTGAATATTCGTTCTATAAAATATTAGAGATGGTATTCAACAAAGCAAATTGAGCAGTTTACCGGAATGTTTCTTCTCAAAACTTTTATAATATCCGATGCAACTGTTGGATTCTTCAACAAGGAAGATCCCATTCCACCTTTTGTAGAATATTCGAGTGGACAACCCATATTGATGTCGATACCACTACAAAATGATAAAACCTATTCCAATTGTCACTCATCAACCTCTGTAAGTAATAACAAAAGATTACTTTTTGAGCAGCTTCTAGTGCCATATTTGCGTTACTAGTTCCCAATTGTACAATTAACTTTTCACTTTCTCTTTCACAGGTGCTAAAAAAAGGAAGCAACGTCTATCACAAGTTTCAGTTAACGACCAATAAAATAAACTCCCAAAGTTACCTTGTTTGACAAGAATTCAGTGATTCCCAATGTATTATTTCTACGTATACTGCTGTCTATAAAATTTCGGTCAATTATTTCTTCACTGTATACAAGGTCTGCACCATATTCGAGTGCTAGTAGACGCATCGGTAGTACACCTATGCGAACCATTGGTGCTAATACTTTCTGTGGTGTACTGCACTGAGAATTTACCTGGTTTCAGTATCAGTCAATAGTATTTATCTTTCACTTGCCTTTAGACATACCATCTCTCGCAACACCTTGTCACATCCGATGATCAACAGGGGTCACCATTGGCTTGACATATGTGTGGCATTTTTGCAGCACTGGATAGCACAGATGACATTGATGCAACTTTGTGTTTTCAAGAAACTTGTACTAAATGTCCTTTGTTGAACTCACTAGAAAGCAACAAGTGGGAAGAAAAAACTGTAGACTTTTTACGACGAAGGGGACCTGATGCTTGGCACAAGGTAGTTTGTCCACTAGAGAATCATCAAGCGTTCACTTTGGAGGCAGCAGTATTGAGTTTGAGAGGAAACAAAGTTACTGCACAACCATTTGCAGACTCTTTAGGAAACCTTTTGCTATTCAATGGTGAAATATACAGTGGTGATGACTGTTTACAACCAGAAAATCAGGAGAATGATACCTTTCTAGTGGCTAATCTGTTGGGCGACATGGTCGAACGTTATGAAAAAAAACTGGTTAAAAAGCCTCATGTTAAAGAACTTTGTGGTGTTATATTAGATTGTCTGGATAAATTGGAAGGTCCTTGGAGTATTATTTACTATATTGCTCGTTTTCAGTGTTTGATATTTGGCCGTGATATTTTGGGTCGTCGGTCGTTGCTTATGGGGAAGAGGGATCCACATTCTCTATTTATTAGTTCAGTAACTCCACAAGACACTGTGTGTGAGAATTGTTTGATAGAATTGGCTCCTATGGGTATGTTTTATTTGGAGTATGTAGATAAAGTGCAACAGTGGAGAATTGGATGTTGTGAACGCGAGAAACAACCAATGGGAACTCCATCTCCTCCAGGAGCACCAAGAAATCCTCTTTTCTTAGCTTCTTTTTTGCCAAAAAACATGTATAGAGTTGAAGATGGCACGAATAGTAGTTTGTCAAGGTCATTCGTAGACAATTCAGTGGAGCAAACATTTTTAGAAATGCTCAGAAATGCTGTGTTTCAACGAGTTGACAAGTTACAAGTTCCATATAATGAGAATTCAACATCCAATTTACCATTTTCTTTGTTATTTTCTGGTGGCATTGATTCGCTCGTACTTGCTAAATTGTTATGGCATGCTTGTCAAACACGAAAAGATTATTGTAATATTCCTATTGACCTCATTAATGTTTGTTTTGGTCCACCATTCTCCGGTCCTGATAGGACGACAGCTATTCGGGGTGTAAAAGAGTTGAATCGACTTTGTTTCAAGGATAGTGACCATGTGTCATTTCGACTTTTGTTGGTGGATGTGGACATTGAAGCATATAAACAACATCGCAAACATTTGAATTCTTTGTTAATGCCTTGTAACACACCAATGGATATTTCAATAGGTTATACTTTGTGGTTTGGTGCTCGAGCAAAGGGTTATTGGTGGGAATCAGCAAGTAGTTATGAAAAAGCAAATGAAGAGGTTTCTTTGAATAGTAGAGTGTTATTTAGTGGATTGGGTGCTGACGAGCTACTTGGAGGATATAAAGGTAGACATCGAAGGATTTTTCAACAAGGTGGTTGGTCATCGCTTGCCAAAGAACTCAATATGGACTTGTCTCGTTTATGGTGGCGAAACCTTGGTCGAGATGACCGCGTGGTTTCCGATCATGGAAGAGAGTTAAGGTTACCTTTTATCGATGAACGAGTAATAAAATATGTCATTTCTATTCCTCTGCAGTAAGTACAATAGTTGAATAGTTTGAATATCTAACTATCTTTCAAGCATGGTATGTAATTTGGAGTTACCTGATGGAGAAGGAGACAAGTTGATTCTGCGTCAAGTTGCCAAGTTATTAGGATTTTCTGATACTTTTGTGTCGACAAAGAAAAAGGCAATGCAGTTTGGCAGCAAAAGTAAGAAATATATAGAGAATGATTTTTCTGTTTGAGGAAACATGAGAGAAGGTGTCAGCATAATGGCATCATCAGGGGGACATTTGTGTCTTGTGGGGTTGCGCATTCCTCCTTATTTCTATACCCTCAGGTTCACTTTCTTATTTAGCGATACCCTATCAGAAAGTTTCATTGATCATTAGTCGTATTACTACCTTGCAGATGATAAAGAAACACGAACAATACTTAAAAGACTATTCCTTTGTTTTATGGTTGGGAATACTATTTCTCATGTTTATAGGTTGCTTGGCACAAGCACAATTGCCGACCTTTTCCCTCTTTGATCAACGGTACTCGTTTAAAAGACACTTGACAGAACCAACAGTACCAGGCGAAATTGCTAGATATTGGTCAGGTACAGGAAACACAAAAGTGACGGTGACACAAGGTATCCAATATATTCAGTTGACTGGTGACCAACCAGAAAGCTATGGAACTTTTTATAATGTTCTACCAGTACAACAGGACCATTGGAACCTCAGTTTTGCCTATCGTATCATAACTGATTCTTTCCAACCGAGAGTTGATGGTTTCGCTTTCTGGTATTCAAAGTTTCCACCCAATTATGGTCCGATTTTTGGAAATACAGTTGACTTTAATGGTTTAGGTGTAGTGACTGAGTTGTTTGATATTGAAGCAAATGCGCCTTCCATGTACCCAATAGTTAATAGAGAGGAGCCTAAAAAATGGGTAGAAAGTGAAAGAGCGAACGAAAAATGGAGTCGAGGTTGTTTATTGCAATCACTTACAGGGAAAGTTATTCTTTCTTATAATCGTGGAGTGCTGTCCGTCTTCTACTGGCCTGTGCAGAAGCAAGTCACTAATCCTCAATTATGTTTTGAGACTGTGACTACACCTTTGCCAGTTCCTGGATATTTTGGCTTTACTGCTAAAAGTGGTAAATATGCGACACGATACGAAATCTTGCAAGTGTCAGCTTCTGTGGAACACGACAAGGAAGAAATGGTGGTAACAGCTAATGAGAAGCCACCCATTATGTCGTCACAAGCAAGTACAATTGGAAGTTCTCGAGTGGACACGGAGAGAAAGAATTCTCCTGCCACTAGCAAAGAGACTACTACTATGAACAAAGGTTCCTCAATGAATGGAAGACAGTCAAATCCTTTCATGAAACCAAGAACCAATTCCTTGTCACCCCAAGAGAAACAGCACCATAACATTCCTATTGAAAACAGTGACCAAGCTACACCCGTAATGACGGAAAAAGATAGTCTTCATACAGACATATCTGGTGAACAGCTACAATCCGTAAGTTTTATAATATTGTTTATTTTGATACACATAGTTGAGATAATTGTAGTTGATGGAACAGACAAATCATGTACATCATGAAATATTAGAAAGGTTAGACCATCTCACCCAAAAATGGAACAGTTCTAAGAATACCAACGTCTTTGTGTTATTGGCTATTGCACTTGTGATTCTTTTGCAACTATATGCTCTGCTATTTTACTATCGAAAGATGTCTACTGGTCTGAGATATAACAAGTTACTGTGAACGATATTTATACATCGATTTTCAGGGTCTTTTTAACAAAATAAAAGGCTTTATTCCAGACAAGTGTCAAGTTCTCACATATCTCTACTAGTATCTCCCATTATGTTCATCAAACGATCAAAATGAACCTTCAAAAGATGATTGACGACCTTGTCAATATTCTTCATCATTTGATGAAAGTCCTTCACAATGGCTGCCAAGCCCAAAGACTGCAACTGATAGTCATCTCCTGCATTTGTTGGATTGAGCAAAAAATGTTTATATAACAAGTCCATAATACGTCGTTTCAAGATTGAAAAAATTGGATCCTCTAGACGAGCTGCTCTGGTTATCATTGAACTTAAGAAATTATTGTCCTCTGCTGTCAACGTCAGTTCCTCCTCTGAATCCAAAACTTCAAGTGCTTGCGAGATGCTTGACAAAAATCCACGTTCAATAAGTGTGAATGTGGGATTTGCATCCTGTAAAATCTCATTGACTTCTGTCAAATCACAGCGCACATTCAAGCCTGCCTTTTCCTTCACAAACCTTCTTGAAATAAGATCTAAGGCAGACAGCAAAGACAAGCGTTGCAGGTCGTTTTGCAGGTTGAAAATACGTTCATGATCCAATCGAAGAACTTCAGGGATTTCTTTCTCAGATAGGCTACAGGGACTGTCAATCAGTCTAACAAATGCTGCTTTAACAACATTTTCTACGGCAGCCTTCTCTTTTCTTTCAACTGCTTGTATATTAAGAGTGGAATACTGACCACAGAAGAATTGCAAAGACTCCTTAAGCCAATTGACTGTCACAGGAAGACTCTGATTAAACACGCCGATATCAATTTTGTGTTCAAAGCGCTTATGCTCCCATTCTGCTCCATATTCCTGTACTAAAGGGGCAAGAATAGTTATTTTTGCCAAAACAATAGATCTTTCAACATTCTCCATAAAGTCTAGAACCTCACAAATAACCGAAAACAATGTACCAATGAGTACCATTGTTTTCCGTGGACCTGACAAGCCTTCTTCTCGGATGTATTTTTCCGTGTTGTCAATTAAACTCATCCAGCCTTCGAATCGACAGTTCAAAGTTTCATCCATATCTGGAGATTCGACGGCCTTCAGAATGTTCACAACAACTTTAAACAAAACTCTTGCGTCATCGGCAGAAAATGCGTCGTGATTTAGCGTTTGTGTAATCAACTCTTCGTCAAACGACAACTCCAGTTTGCTGTAAATTTCATCTATGAAGTGGTCCGTTTTCTGTGGAAGGATAGATAACAATTTTCTTTTCAAATTCCATATGAGATCTTTAAAACGTTCCCTAATCATGTGATATTCGTCTTCTTTTTCCAGAGCCTTCTTCAAGGAACGCTGAAAATCTTCAAGAAATGAATGCCTTGCCATTTTTAGCATTTGCTTGTAACTACTTGGGGACTGCAGTTTCTGTAAAAATGCATCCATATCTATCATCATTTCATGTGCATATACATCGTTCAATAAGTGTTGGGCATCAACTTCATGAGAATCTTCTGCTGTATCTTTGTTTTCGCAATCTTTCGTATTATGCCCATTATTATCATCAGTTACGTGTGTGGTTGGGTGCCTCAAATCTGCTACTGCCTCTTCAAGCTTCCGTACGGATTCTTCGCCACCGATTTTTAAAAGAGCCTCTTTCAGTTTGCGTTGCCTCTTATCGATTTGTGACAACCAAACTGTCGAGGACTTTGCACTCTTCGTGAAAAGAGAATTCGGTTTATAAGTTGCTTCGGCACCACCTTTGACATTGTTGGCTTCTTCATCTTGTACACTTTTCTTTAAGGTTTCCATGCCGGTATAGTCCATGATTATACCATTGATTAGCCTTTCACGATCCTTCCTTTCCCATTCATCAAAGAGGACGCGATATTTTGTCCATACTGCACGAGCTTTCACAGCACAAGATACCGGATCCTTTTTGGTATCAAGAAGAAATATCAACATATCTCGTGCTGCATTCACAATTGATTTTTCTAGTCCATGTTCCTTTCATATTGTTACAATCGGAGTGACAACTACAATTCGATACTTACGGGATGGTCCAAAACATGATCGGAATGTGCTGCAATGACAAAGCTTGTTAAGAACAACTTTGCGAAACGACGAGTCTCTTTGCTCGATAATGTATATGCATTTGGATGAAACATTCGTAAAGTCATTCCTGCAGCCTGAATTGCCTCATAGCGTTGTATTTTTCTTTGTGTCCACTCGAAGCCGTCCCTGATACAGTCATCCAATGACAAGCCCAATTTTTTAAAACTCTTTTGAACGTGCAAAAAACGCCAGAAGAACTGAATAGTTGTGGCTGCATTATGTTCCATTTCGAACTTGGCTGCAATTTCACTCTGA
This sequence comes from Galdieria phlegrea, assembly GCA_006232345.1. NCBI lineage: Eukaryota > Rhodophyta > Bangiophyceae > Galdieriales > Galdieriaceae > Galdieria > Galdieria phlegrea. The sequence goes on from SDGA01000058.1 coordinate 78,278, forward strand.
CAACCACTGGAGTTTCGCGAAACTGGCGGACTACTTTTCGACAAAGCTAAATTTGAAGCTCTTCTCGCTCGCATTGCAAGTCTTCTGCAGCGACGTGAGTCAGCATTCCACAACTGTGTCTGAATATGGGCACATAGACGTAGCGTGTCTGTTTTTCTCAACTTAGTTTGAGCAGTTGCAACCTCTCGAACCTTTTCATAATGCTCTCTAGCGTTACGACGACATGCCTTTTTCACAGTCAACCGCAAGTACACTGGAAGCAGAAACACTACAAACCTCTAAATACACTTGTCTTCGAAGTTCAGCATCTTTCAGCTGTTTTTCAATTAAGCCTCTTTTTGCTTCGAGGGTGAGTTCCAATTCTTCTCTAGCACTTTTGGCAACTTCCAAAGCCTTCTTCACCTCCTCCGCACACCTTCGACTATATATCTAGAGTTAATATTTTTTTCTTCACTTTTCATAGTTAACTCACATTTGGTCAGAAAAAAGCCTGGTTCTATTCTCGTCTGCCCTGAGAAGACCTGCTTCCAGTTCTTCTGGTGTCCTCAGTCTTTTGGGCGTCAGTTTCCGAGTGAGTGCACTAGGGTCCTCTTGCTGTGAATTTTTTCTATCCTCACTTTCAATAAATAGACAAGTTTCTGCCATAGGTCTCTATTGTCTGGTTTCTGGTAACAATAAATCTACCACCAACACGCTGTAACAAATTCCAGAGAGGTAAAGGAGCGCACATGGGTTGCGCTTTTCTGGAGAGAAAAATGAAAAGGGATGTTCTTGTCCAATGGACCCATTCTGATTTGGGCAACTTGAAGGAAAATGGCTTCTAGTTGGTCCATCGTTAAGTTTCTGAACACTCATATCGCTATTCCTCAACGTTTGGCTCTCTAAAGTGGGACGTGACTTGCTATCAGTACCTTGTCAAAGACTCCATTGTTGATAATGCTAAACAACCTGCTACAGTCGTCATTTAGTGTTGCAAAAAGAGTAAGCATTAGTGGCTGATGATAGCACGAGAGGGAATTTTAATCCTCCAGTTAATGGCAATTGGAAAAGATTCGCTTTTCTTTGCTTTGTTTTTGAATGGCACAGTGTGTATAATACGACCTGTTACCAGTAACCCATACAGGAAGCGTGTTTAGAGTAGCTCTGTATAAAACCATGGTTGCCTTTATGTACCAATTATGGAACCTTTTCAAGAACAAAGATACCTCCGTCTCCCCCTCGCCCAACTCGAAATGTCGGATCCAAATAGGTAATATCCAAAGAGGGCTCTCTGTTCATTACAGGAGGCCGTACAGGAACAGTTCTGATGTTTTTAAATAGCAAACTAGGGAAGCCAAACATACGATTAATACCAAACATTCGATAAAGGAAGGTTACATTCACTCTTCTTTTTTCAAGTTTTCTTCGTAACAAGTCTCTTTCTAGTGCTGCAAGGCGAGAATCCATGAGCTCTGGTGGGGTCATGGATGAGTCGGCAACTGAATAAAAGCGTCCAGTAACTCGAACGTATCCTTGAATAACTGCAGCAATGTATAATTCAGCATAATTCTCCAATGTCTGGCGATTGATATCAAGTATTTGATAGACTGAGCCTAACTGGAAAATGCGAGGCAAGGTTGAAAGCGTTGTTATTTCTCTGGCTGTTGAGAACAAAAGTTTCCATTTTCCGTTTAAAAGTTGGACTTGATCTACAAGAGGATTCGGACTGGGGTTACTTGCTTCTAAAACTTCAATTGCTTGAATTATTTGCTCCTCTTGAGCTTTGTTTAGTCCTTGATTTGTCACCGGACGATCATAATTGTACCTAGTGTTTTCAAAATTTAGGAATCTTTTTTCATTTGATTCATAATACCTTAATATTTTCTTCGCCTTTTGAATTTCTTTGTAGATAGCATCCTTGAACAGTTGTCTACTGGGGTCCGTACCTATTTGAGTACTGATTTGTGCTACAGGGCTTTGTGTCCTATGCTTTCCACAACCAAAACAAACCTTGATAATTTGTGTTTTTTGCAAAAAGCTTTTGTGTCCAACTATAGGGCTGGAAACAAATAAAATGCATTTCCTGGCTTGCTTTGAGTCGGCACCCAACATTGGTAGCTCTTTCAAGGGTCCTTGAAACATTCCAACAAGAGATATTCTGATAAATTCTTCGTAATAACCTGTTGTTTTTTCTGTTTGACCAGCTCTTCTACAGTTTTGTTTATCAGTCAAAAGAAATCAAACGAACAAAGAGACAATCTAATGGCTACACAAAAAGAGCTAAATGTCAATCTCCCATGCCTGTTGAATCGCAGCAATCCTATCATACTTACTGATTTCCTTCATTGGAGATTATTTTTCCATCTCAAAAGTATTAGAGAAATAGCGAAACAGGAGCTTCAAGTTTTCCTCCATTATACTATGAGTTGGATTATTGCATTTTGCCTTTGCTGAAAGTTTGTCAAACGCATGAAACCACATTTTATAATTTTAGACAATAGGTTTACTCACAATCAAGCCATTATTAAGTATAAAGTCATCTATTGTGTTGTTGAGATGCTGCTGTTTCTGAGAGGAATTCATCTATGTAAACATTATTGTTATTATGTACTGTAACCATGTCCATTCACTCGATATTCCTTGTCAGTCTTCAAAATCCTTGGCATCTAAGGGGCGCGCTATTTATCTTACAACATTTGTAAAAGGGCTGATTGCGTGTCAAGAGAGCCATGCCAAACAAACGAAGTTCACCACGGCTATTGTTGAAAGGTGATGAAGGAGTTCTTTCAAAGGAGGGTATGGAAACAGGCTTTATTGTACCGTTTCTTGGAAAGGTTTACAAGCAGACTAGAGACACAAGTAAGCAAACGCCTATTGTTGGCTCCCTGGTAGACATTGCTTACGCCAACCTATCGAAAGAGAATATGGTACTTCTGTTGCTTGCTTTCAAATCTTTAGTAGCAGCGTTATATTACATTTTAGTTTCTGTCAGTCTTACTGTCTTTAACAAGTCAATTTTTCAAAAACTATTACTTTCAAGAAACCGCAGTTCTCGTAGCTAGTCAACTGTCTGTAACAATATCTATATTATATATATGTCAGCGTTTGGGGAAAATTTCCGTCGCACACTTTCGTTGGGATATGTTTCTGGCGTGTGCTCCTCTATCCTTATCCTATTTTCTTATGTTAGTGACTAGTATGGTGGGCCTGAGAGACACTGATCTCGTCATGTACAATACTTTAAGAAGAACTACAGTATTTTTCGTTCTCGTGTTAGAAACTATTGTTTTGAAAGCGAAACCTTCAGGGGGTGTCATTCTAAGTGTTTTAGTGATGCTCTCAGGTACTTTGGTGGCATCTATATTTGATTCTTCCTTTACTCTCTATGGTTATGTTATGGTGTTCTTTGCCAATCTGACTACTGCGGTTTACCTAGTCTTGATTCGATATACTCGAGAACGAACCCAATTGGATAATTTTGGTATCTTATATTATTGTTCCGTTTCTTGTCTTCCTTTGTTTTTATGCATTGCCTTGTTAGATGGAAGTTTTAAAAGAACGCTTATACGGGCACCCACTTATGCCCTGTCTTTCTGGATATTCTTTTTATTGGCTTGCTCTTTTGGTTTTATTATCAATCATTCTATTTATTATAATACAACAACCAATTCAGCATTGACACAAAATATATCTGCTCAAGTGAAGGACCTTGCATTATTGATTTCCAGTTATTATTTCTTTCATCAAAGCCAATCATCTCTTTGGAATTATATTGGTGTTGCCACCAGTTTTTTAGGTGGTCTTTTGTATGTTGCTGCCAAATTGGTAGAAATGAGAAGAACGATTGAAGAATTACCAAGTGAATGAAAGATTGTTGTTTTTTTTTGTTGGTCGTGTATGACAAAATGACGTTGAGCGGAATATAGTATTCATTAGAAACTGAGTTATGATATGACAGTTTTTTATTCCCTAATTATGATTCACTTGTAACCAAAAATTGTGTTTTATCAAGCTTGGTTTCTTCTACCATAGATGGAGCAAGCGCTGATTTCACCATGAGAAGAGACACAAGTGGAAATTGTTATAAACTCTGCAGTCATATTCACTGTGTTATTTGTTTCTCTTTCATATTATTATGCGGTGTGTTCCAAATGTTCGTCTTTGGTCCGTAGAATATGTTTGCAACTAGCATAGACAGTAAAACATATTGCAGCAGCAGGCTGGATGATAACTATCAGTAATATATCTTTACAAATGAAAGTACCTCTTACCATGTGAAACAAGACACGAGGTCGAATGCCATGTAGAAAACCTTTCAAGCCTTCCTCATAATAAATACTTTTCATTGCACTAGTCATATTTTTATATCTCCGAGCACCTTTCTGCTTTCTCTAAGCATTGCTTTTCACAAGAAATACAATCTTTGGTTACTCACCTCTCCTTGTGTTTGGAGTCTCGTTTTCACGACATCAAAAGGATTGGTACAAGCACTAGCCACTCCACCAGCTACTGCACCAGCAACAAGATGCGATATAATCGAAAGCTCATCAGAACCAACATTTCTCCACTTGTGAATAAGCTTTTTGCAGCTTTCATAACAAGTGAAATGTATTGCTGTAAATGGAACATTCATTATTAATGTGGTCTTATATCCTTTAGGGTTTCCACTGAACACTCAAAACAACAAAAATCATTAGCAATGACTTACCAACAAAAAAAGCCATCCATCCATGTTGTTTATATACACTGGAGACACAATCAAAAATACTTTTATAGGTACTTCCTTTCAACTGCATTCTTTGCTTGACGACATCAAAAGGAGACATAATACCATCAGCAACCACAGTCGCTATTCCACCAGCTGCCGCTGTTGCTAATGGTAATGTTGTTGTATATCTCTAAGACATTCCTTCAGCTACTAGAAAGTGGAAAGAAGCCACGGATTTACAAACCTATTTCCACCAAATGCTCTCTTTGCAGCCTCATAAGTTGCAAAATACACTGCATGGGCAGGACCAGCACTAAGTACCACTGCACCTATACCTCTCCATAAACGAGTGACGCCCTCTTCTACTATGATTGAACGAACTGCTGAAGTTATCGAACGTCTCAAGTCTAATGCAGCCATATAGGTTTGCATTCTTGTTTTAATGGTATCTACTGGATACATCACTGAGTGTTCTGCTATTCCTGCCAGTGCTCCTGCTGTCATATGTTGTACTGCAGTTAATGCATCGTCGTCAGCGAGTTCCAACGGAGGTGTCGGTTTTTCTTCTCTTTTAGGTCCTAATGTTTTTCTTTTTACATGCTTAGTGAGAAACAATGAACTGACTCACTTTGTGTTTCTATATTTTCACTATTGATTTGCATCGTCAATATCTTAATCGATGCAACACACTCATGCAACGACCCACAAGCAATAAGAAGCGTCCATTTCTTGCCATCGCTGCGCGTGTTGTTGTAAACCCTTACAAAAAGAATCATTGCTTGAAACATCATGTCAAATACAAAACTATCAAGAGAAGGAACCAAAGTTGGCAAAAGAAGTGAAAATACGAGTGAAAACACTAGCGCTCTTTCGGTTCGAAACCAAAGCTTTGGCACACCACTGCATAGAATACCAGATGACATTCGTTTCAACGTCGAATTGAATAAAGACATTGCACTTCTTCCTCAAAACTACAACTTTGAACTTCACAAGACTATTTGGCGTTTGAGACGACAACAAGCGAAACGAGTGGCTCTTCAGTTACCGGAAGGTTTAGCCATGTATGCTACCACTATTTGTAATATTCTGCGGAAATATGCAGGTGTACAGGTTGCCATTTTAGGAGATGTGACCTATGGAGCTTGTTGTGTAGATGACTATACAGCATCAATGTTAGGTTGTGATTTTCTGATTCATTATGGGCATAGTTGTTTGGTCCCCGTACAAGAGTGTCAGATACCTGTGATGTATGTCTTTGTCAGCATCTATTTCCAAATTGGTCACTTTGTGGACTGCTTGAAGAAACAATTTGAACCCAATACCAACATTTATCTTGTTTCTACCGTACAGTTTGTGTCTTGTCTACCCCAAGTGGTGGAAAAGTTGAAAGAAGAAGGCTTCATGCATGTTACTATTCCCCAGTGCAAACCTTTATCTCCTGGAGAGCTTCTTGGTTGTACTTGTCCAATATTATCAAATGTATCGGATGATAAGACTTATCTTGTTTATGTAGCAGATGGCAGATTTCATTTGGAGTCTATCATGATTGCCAATCCATCTCTTCCGGCTTATCGTTATGATCCTTATTCAAAATTGTTTACTAGAGAAAGATATGATCATGTAAAAATGCAACAACTTCGTTTTGAAGCTGTTACCAAAGCCTCTTATGCACAAAGGTTTGGTATTGTTCTTGGCACTTTAGGAAGACAAGGTTCTCCAAAATTTTACGTCGTCTTGTTCAATCGCTTGAAGAGACAGGAAAGAAATATATTGTGGTACTCATAAGTGAATTGAGTCCTCAAAGGTTGTCTCTGTTTGAAGATTCTATAGATGTTTGGATTCAAATTGCCTGTCCTAGGCTGTCCATTGATTGGGGTCATGAGTATCCGAAAGTATTACTGACACCTTATGAAGCTCTAGTGGCAATAGGAAAACAGAAATGGCAGTCCATTTATCCAATGGATTATTATGCCAAGGATGGCAAAGAATGGTCCAATTATTATCGAGAAACAACTTGAGATGCTTGCAAGTTTGCTGAAATAAGGTTCCAATAAGATTGGTGAAATGAATCTACTTGACATAGTTTGCTAAGAAGAAGAAGAGCATTGAATGAGTAGTCCATTGTAATATAAAATTGGATGGTCTATGTACCTGCAAACCTGTATAGCCTTGGTTATTTCTCCTCGATAAACAAGTATGTCTTTCCAAGTAATAAGTACCATTATATTGTTTTCCTCTTCTATCAACAACTTTTCGATTTGTTGCACTACGTTTGGAAACAAATGCCATTCTAATCAACACGTTAATATTATTTTTTGGTCTTTACATGATATCTTTTACCATTTCTTATAACTTGCCACAGATACATCCAAGCGGATTCATTCGAAAGCGACCTTTCCAACATTTGTAATGCAAAAACTACTTCTCTTTGTCGAAGTGCCTCATCTCTCCAAGCCTCTTCTTCATTGGCAAGTAGAATAAAATAACGATAATTCCAAGCAGAATTATTTCGAAAATCTTTTTCTATCCATTTCAAAGAGAACTCTACTTCTCCCTAATATGAGAATGCACTCATTAGAATATTCAATGGTTAGGCTTTTAGAATTCATAAAAACTAACCGTCTTGCATCCAAAGTAACGAACTATCCATTGACGATGGGCCCAAGCATGATAGTTTTTGCTATCTTGTGATAATATTTGTTCTATAAAATACAACTCTTCTTGTGGACTCTCTAATATGGTACAAAGATATCTTTTATGAAACCATATCTATTACAACAACAAAGTAAGCAAGCAAGCACCTCTCAACATAACGAGTACTTACTTGATAGTTTTTATGATTATCCAAACAAAGTTCATTGCATATATTCCATTCCTTTTCAAACAACTCTCTATCATTGCGGTAAGTAAGAATCTGTCGACGAAAGTCCCAACTGGTATAATCTGCAGGATTACAATGAATAACTGCAAGTGATACTTTCAAAGCACGATCACTATATTCTTTATACTTTACGACTATTCGAAGTAAACTTGACAAGAAAATAAAGTCTACATCATACTGAATAGGTGCTGCTTTGGCTGGCACTTTGGTTAGGCACATTGACCCACCGATACTTGGCTACACTTACCCGTATATTCTTCTATTTCATTAGCTACATCCTGAAACTCTTGTAACCAATCTTGTTTGGATTGACTCTGCCAGGTTTCTTCTTCCATGTTTAACTTTTGTCTAGGACCTTTCTACTGAATCATCACTCTCATGTGTCCAACAAGGAATTTCAACAAGGCTTTGGGGGGCACTGATAAGTATGGTAAGGATTCCTTGAGAAACCAACGACGACGATGGAAGAAGCAGTGATAAAAGAATTAGAAAAGAATAGCGTCATTCAAGATAGTGGTGAATTTGCCAAACAAAAAGGATTCAATCATAATGTGTTGGTGGATACTGTGATAAAGAGTCTAGTTGGTAAAGAAATCATTCAAGTGGAACCAGTTGCTCATGAAAGCTGGTTGGTTACCAAAGAAGGTCAAGATTATGCTGAAAATGGATCACCAGAGTTTATTACTTTTCAATCAGTTACTAGCAGTGGCATTTCTTTAGAAGAACTTCAACAACGATTAGGCAAGTTGGGCAAGTTGGGTCTGCAACAGTGTTTGAAGAGTGGTTGGTTACGACTGGAAAAGGATAGTAAACGATTATATACTCAAGTTGATTCCGTGGTTGATGAAACTGCAGTATGTATACTATTGATATTTATCGTTGCTTTGGTATAATATTGTTTCTTGTCAAGGAGAAACTTCGGAAACTCATAATTGACCAAGGTGGATATGGATTGAGACCAGAAGATTTGAAGGAATTGAAACAAAGAAAGTTAATTCAAGTCAAACAGTACAAGACTTTTCGTATTAAACAAGGCCCACGTTTTTCATTGTCTGGAATACAAGTTGCAACAGATTTGACCAAAGAGTAAGTATAGAAAACATGCATTGCCTATCTATCTTTTGAACATTATTTAGAATGATAGAATCAGGAGAATGGAAGACTGCTAGTTTTAAGGAATATAATTTTTCAGCCAGTGGAAAGCCTTCAGTTGGTGGCTACTTACATCCATTGATGAAAGTGAGAGAGCAGATTCGTTACATTTTCTTAGGAATGGGATTTGAAGAGATGCCTACCAATAATTATGTAGAAAGTAGTTTTTGGAATTTTGATGCTCTTTTTCAACCACAACAACATCCTGCTCGTGATGCACATGATACTTTCTTTCTTTCCGATCCTTCTCTATCTAAAACTTGTAAAGATAGAGCATATGTAGAACGTGTCTGTCAAGTCCATCAACAAGGTAAGTGTTAAGTTTCCTTTGTTTTGCAATGGGAACAATGATCCATTGGTGTGGTTATTTAGGTGGCTATGGTTCCTTAGGATATCGATATTGTTGGTCAGAAGAAGAATCTCGAAAGAATATATTGAGAACACATACCACTGCAGTCTCTACTAAAATGTTATATCAACTTGCTAAAGATGGTTTTGTTCCTAAAAAGTATTTTTCTATTGACCGCGTGTTTCGTAACGAAAATTTAGACGCAACCCATTTGGCAGAATTTCATCAAATAGAAGGACTCATTGCCGATAAAAACTTGACTATTGGTGACTTGAAAGGTGTTATTCATTGTTTCTTTTCACAGTGAGTATATTCTATCTTATGCTGGCTCAGTCTCGTGATGTCCTTGTTTTAGGTTGGGAATGTCCCAGTTGCGATTCAAACCCACTTACAATCCTTACACAGAGCCATCAATGGAAATATTTGCCTTTCATGAAGGACTTGGAAAGTGGGTAGAAGTTGGAAATTCTGGCGTATTTCGTCCAGAAATGTTATTACCTATGCAACTTGCTCCAGATGTTACAGTTATTGCCTGGGGTCTTTCTTTGGAACGTCCAACAATGATTCTTTATGGTATTAAAAACATTCGAGAGCTATTTGGTCACAAAGTAGATATTGAAGCCATTCAAAATTATCCTTTATGTCGTCTTGGATTCTAATCAACCATTGGCTTGTACTTACCAAATATGAGAAGCAGCATGTTGCATGGCCACCATATTGGCTAATTGTTGTAATGGATGAGCTTCTTCTGCAACCGCAATGACTTGTTCATCAAAGAATCTAAGCATATTCTTTTCTTGGTCTTGTAGTCTATATCGATAGTTGGCAGTAAACCCTAAACTTTGTCGGAGTCGTCTTTTCGACATATCTGCCATAAAGTTGATTCTATAAAGTTCTGCTCCATTACTAAAATGAAGTCTTCCTACTGAATCCAAACAACGCATGCCTGTACCTCGAGCATTCAACAGAAAATAACTCATCAACTTGATTAACGTATCCTTTGCAGAAGATAGTTTTTGTTCCAATTGAGCGACTTGTTTCACATGATGACTCTCTTGGGTACAATTCTTTAACCAAGTCAATATTTCTTCTACGACAGAAGCATCTTGAGCAGTTAATACAAGAACATCATATTCATCTCCTTTCACAACTTTGGAATAAAGTTTCAATTGATGAAAGAGCCAAGAAACAAAGAAAGGAATGGGAGAAAGTGTATAAATGTCGCCATTATAATGTAAACCTTGCTTCAATTCGGTTTGTATAATCTGATTGATGAATTGTTGTTCCATTCCTAATCCTCCAATGAAGGAACGCACTCGAATATGATTGATGATGGCATGAGAATCTTGTTTCCTCTCGAAAGAAACACAATTCCTTATAATACTCTCATCATTCACTGGAATACTATTAGAAAAGTGTAAGTGTAAGGTTCCCAAAGAATAGGAAGGATTCAATTTGTGTTTCAAGTTATAGAATCGATAACCTCTATAGAGTCTATCCACCAAGTCATGCATGGTTCTACGAATACCCCATTCTTCACGCCAATCATTCAAAGTATACATTAAGGAACGTCCATTCGATTCCAGAGAACCTGCTTCCAAAGTAAAATATTCTGATTGTAACAAATTCTCCGATAATTGATTCACGTAATACTTCAATTGTCGACCACGAGTACCTTGCAAAGTGAGAGCATTCTTATTGAATGATAAAGTACCTCTCAAAAATAACAATGCCATGAATCCATCTGGTGAATTCAATATCCTTCTCAATACATGATAAAGAGGTGAAGTGAACACCTCTCTAGCAACAAGCAAATGGTCGTTATTCCAATCCATCGTATTAGAAACAGTTTCTTCTTCTTGTGTTGTTTCTTCAGTAGAGGACAATTCCAACTCATTTCCTTTCATATTGTGATGAAAAGTATGCTCAATAGGTTTCTTCCAATTGCCAATATATTCCAATCTTTCAGTAATATCATTCTCTGATAGTGTTAAGTCTTGCATAAAGTGTTGAATCAGTCTAGCTCTTGGTTCTATTAATAATTGATTGAGCTGTTTTGTCAGCATGAAAGCAATGTGTTGACAAAATATATCCTGATACTTCTTATGAAGAGAACTACATAGGCTTTTACCCACATTTTCCTTGTTGAACAAATCTTTCACTTGTTGGATGATATGACTCTCTTGTTCTGTGACATAGGATGGGTCAGCAATATTAGAAACAGTCTTGATTTCCGAATTGGTTATATGAGTACGGTCCAATAAAGAAGCAACATATTTCTTTGCTAATTCAGTAGGTAAAATATTGTACATGCTATTAGGATCATCCATCTGCTTGACTTGGATGGACAAGTGCCGATATTGTATATGCTTGGTCAAGGTTTTCACTTTACAACCATGAAATAGCTTGGTAATTGCTGAAAACATGATTGACTACCAAAGAAAAGTATCGATTCTACCTTTATGTTTACCAAAGATGAAATCAACAAGACATGTTATTCAGCAAACAAATCACAAGCTCAACAACACTTGAGAAATGGAGTTGGTTCGGCGTCTACCAAACATTTGACTTGCCATGAGCTATTGAGGTTCAGGGTGCTGGTGAATGGCGCTTGAGTCCTTTACTTACCGAAACAAAGGAAACCAAAGAGTAGATACCTTTAGACAATAGGGAACATGATTGGAGAGTATCTTTGGTACTCTACTAATAACCCTAATTACCCTCTTGACGTTGTGTTGACGGAGAAAGTTTCCCAAAGAACTTTCTCTGACCCTTCGTCGAGTCTTTACTTCGGACGCCTGTCTTTCCGTGGGTTTCCAGGCCAATCTAAAGAAATCGGAACTTTTCGCTCCTATACACGACCTGTTTCTCTTTGTCTCCAAGGTGTGTACTGTTTGGTTTCTTTGGTTTCTCATAGGCCATGAGAATACTGCTGTTTCTTGTCTTTCTCGAAAAGATCCCAAACACCAGTTCATGGTTTATGAGAACTGTTTCAGGTAGGGATAGGCAAGCCACGCCCATTTTCCAAGGAAACTTTATATTTTGCAAGTTTTCTATCCTTTCTTGGGTAGAGGGATGTTACTATCCAACTTGCCAGACTTTGTTATAGTAACCTTGGAAAATTTAAACTGAAATAAACTGTTTTCTTATTGGACTTTTGACATATGGTTATTTTGACTATGGTTGTTACAAAAACTAATAGACTCTAAAGGAATATCAAAGTTTATTGGTGGGTATCATTGTGTTGATAAAAGCAAGCAGATAGGCACAGATCTACGGCTTTCGTTTGTTGGTTGGATGGCCAATGCAGTGTTTTGTTTTCTATGCAGTTGGGAAACAAGTTGGATCCCTAGAAATCTCCAACATTATTATCCGTCTAGAACACTAACCAGGAATATTAACCAATGGATACTTTTTCGGTGTTACTTTTCTTTGTTCCTTCCACTGCGAAGATTGACAAACGGACAAAATAGCAACCACTTGCAGGTAATTGCCTCGGCGTTAGGAGAAAAAAAGAACAAAGGCAGTTTGACTAGTAAACAATCAAAGAAGAAAAAGCAGTCAAGTTCCAATGAGAAACAAACTTCTAAAGAGGTAATTGTTTGTTTCACTATGCATTATTGACCCACTTGATAGTAACACCATTCTATAGGCATCCAATAAGAAAGCAATAGGCTTGGTTATTGTAGAGTCTCCTGCTAAAGCAAAAACCATTCAAAAGTTTCTTTCGGATCGTTATATTGTGGATTCTTGTATGGGACACATTCGAAACTTGCCTGAGTCTGCCAAAGACATTCCGGAACAGTTACGAAAATATGCATGGACGCGCCTAGGAGTTGATATAGAAAATAACTTTGAACCTATTTATACCATTTCCAAAGATAAGCAAAAGATAGTGAAGCATTTGAAGGACTTGTTAAAAACTTGTGACGAACTTATTCTGGCCACTGATGAAGATAGAGAAGGAGAAGCTATTGCTTGGCATTTGATTGAGGTGTTAAAGCCAAAAGTGCCATTCAAGAGAGCAGTTTTTCATGAAATAACCAAAGAAGCTATTACAGAATCCTTTGCCAATCTTCGTGACTTACATATGAACCTCGTTCATGCACAAGAAGCTAGAAGAATATTAGATCGTTTGGTTGGATATACACTGTCTCCTATATTGTGGAAGAAGATTGCGCCAAAACTGTCAGCAGGTCGTGTACAAAGTGTGGCTTTGGCAATGATTGTTCAGCGTGAATTGGAACGAATTTCGTTTCAACGTAGTTTATACTATGATGTTACTGCACAGTTGTCTTGTTCTTTACAAGATGGTATTGAAAAAAGTGACAACACCAGCAAGAATCAGTTTATAGCCTTGTTGGTATCTTTCAATGGGAAACGAGTAGCTATAGGAAGAGACTTTGATGGAAAAACTGGTTTGTTAAGAAAGCAAAATGGCGAAGAAGTCTTTCACTTGCAGCTGAATGATGCACAACGTATCAAGGAACAGTTGGAGAAAGACGCTAAATGGAAAGTAAAATCTTTGGAAAGAAGAAAAACAATTCGTAAAGCTCCTCTTCCTTTTATTACTTCTACACTACAGCAAGAAGGAAGTAAGCGTTTGGGATTGACTGCTGGAGAAACAATGCGCTTGGCACAAGATTTATATGAACAAGGTTTTATTACTTATATGAGAACAGACAGTCCAGTTTTATCCAATCAAGCTCGCGATGCAGCTCACAACTGTATTATACAACGGTTTGGTGAAAAGTATTTACAGGAGATAACGCCAAATAGTTCTCCCAGGAGGGCTCCCAAATTGGCACAAGAAGCACATGAAGCAATTAGACCAGCTGGAACAAGTTTTGTAGCTCCCGAGGAAGTTTCCAAACAGTTAAGTAACAGACATGGCAAACTTTATGAGCTTATTTATACACGAACATTGGCTTCTCAAATGAAAAATGCGGAGTTTTTTGTCACGAGTGTTGATATTGAAGCGGTCACAAAAGACAATGATATTGCTATCTTTCATACTTCGGGACGTGAACTAGTATTTAAGGGATTTCTAAAAGTATATGATGAACCCTATCGAACAGAAAATGCCTTTGATGATGCAGAGTCGACCTTGGAACGAGTGTTACCGGCTTTAGAAAAAGACCAAAATCTGTATCCTCTAGAGCTTGCCTCCAATTCACACACGACAATGCCACCAGCTCGATATACGGAAGCTGCTTTGATCAGGTCTCTAGAGATGGAAGGAGTTGGTCGACCAAGTACTTATGCATTTATTATAGAAACTTTGGTGGAACGAAAATATATTCGAAGAGATAGAAGTGGTGGAAAATCGCATGTGACACTGATTCCTTGTCTTTCTGCAGTTTCTGTTGTCCATTTACTGAACAAGCATTTTCCCGAAATAACAGATCCCAAGTTCACAGCTTCTATGGAAGAAGCACTGGATGACATTGCTAATGGAAAAGCTAACCACGTAGAATATTTACAGACATATTTCTTAGGTGACTGGGGTTTATTGGAAAAGGCAAGAGAGAAGGAGAAGAGTATTGATAGTCAAGAAGTTCGAACACTTCCACTTCCTATCAAGCATGGGCATCATGACGATAATGGTAATAATAATAATAACAAGAAAATTCAAGTCAAGGTTGGGCCATATGGTCCTTATATTGAATGGATAGGTTCCGAAGTGAGGAAAACGAACCTGACCAATGAAATATCTCCGGAAGAATTGTGTTCTAAACCAGTTGAAGAACTCATTCAAGAAAGAAACGGCAAGTTGTTAGGTCATGATTCGCAAACCAATCAGCCAGTTTATTTGAAACGAGGTCGTTTTGGTTGGTTTTTACAATTGGGTGAAAGAGACAACACTGAAAGTGCATCGAAGACAAAAGAAAGCAAGTCTTCATTGATAAAACGAATATGTTTGCCACGTTCTGTGGATTTGGAGCGTCTTGACTTGGAGACTAGTTTGAAATGGTTATCACTTCCAAGAAATCTGGGGGTTAATCCTGAAACTGGAAAGGAAATTGTTGCAAGTGTTGGTCCATTTGGCCCTTATATAAGTTATGATGGAAAATTTATTAGTTTGAAGTCTGAAACACATAATGTATTTGACATTGAATACGATACAGCCATGCGTTTAATTGTTTCGAATTCTATGAAACCCAATGGCTCCCTTAAAAGGAATAAGAAACAAAAATAAAGAGGGTATAACCATTTTGAAGAAATATGTTTTGGTTCTTGAGAGAATTGATTAACGCGTGTTATTTGGAAAGAATCCCATTCAGATAGGAATTGAGGAAAGCATATGACCTTGAACCCACAGAAATACTTTATTCATTAAAAACTCATCATGGCACCCGTCAAAGAACTTCGAGGACCAGTTGTGGTAAAGTGTCACAATGAAACAGTTGTGTTGCTTCTCTAAACAGTGAAAACTAGGTAGGTGCTATTATTGGAGGCGCCATGCTGGTTGTACTACCGGCAGCTCTGCTGCCCTTGTTTTCACGTCGAAACCAGAAACACTGGCAACAGTATAGAGAGGAACGTCTAGAAGAAGAAAGGTAACAACAGTGACTTGTTTAATAAAATAGATTGATACGGAGTATTTACGTGGCGTGTAAAGGAATCGACGGTTATTACAGCAATCCAACGACTCTTCTCCTGAAGAGCGGTCTAGTTGAGACAAAAAACAGAGTATTTAGAATAGAATATTGTGCATTTGTAATAGGAAGCAGCATATCAAAGTTTGTGATAATAAATATCGTGAAAAAATTGTACTTGACAAGCTTGATAGAGATAATGGAAAAGTTGTTATTTGGTGAATGAACAACGTGAGACGCAAGCAGTGGGTTTGAAGGGTCTGTAAAAGAATATGACTATGTCGGAAACAGATAGTAGCTTTCAAGATAACCAACATAGTTTGTTATTAACTCAGCAAACCTTGTCAATAGATGACGCTTGTCGACAAGTAGCTTGTTCAGAAACAGTTCGTTGAAACACTGCTATGACTATTGACATTTTGATATCTTATGTGTTTGATTTAGGGTGCCATTGCTTCATTTTGTGGAATTACAAGAGAATGCAACCAGGGAAAACAAGTGAGTTATTTGGAATATGAAGCATATACACCTATGGTGATATCAGAGTTGAAAAACCTAAGCTTGCAAGTATGCCGATATTTTACAGCTCTAGTTCTTTCAGTGAATGATATATTCGATAGATACGAAAACGATGGAATGTGCAAGGGATTGCTATATGGCATCGTGTTGGTAGAGTAGATATCGGTGAGACAAGTGTTATCGTTGCAATATCGTCAGAACATAGGAAAGAAGCGTTGGGTAAGAACTGGGAGATTTTTAAAAATATGTCGTTGCTGACAATCAATTAGAAGCTTGTAGTTTTGCCATTGATAAATTGAAGGCTTCAGTTCCTATATGGAAGAAGGAGTATTATACTTTGGAGAGCTCGCAATGGTTGGCTAATAAGGAGTTTGGTGAGCGATTTCATGCCACACCAAATATTCAAAAGAACAATGAATAAGAGTCATTCGACAACGAAAAATGCTTTTTACTTGGAAGCTGTTTTAATGGCAGAGATTGCCTCTCCCGCCAAGTTGGCCACTGCTGCATCCGTTGCCTTGGGAAGATAATGATAAGTTCCATTTGCCATTTTAGCAATCTCTTTAGCGAAACCCGTCGAGACAAACTTGTTTTCTGTGTCAATACATAATAACGAAATTTTTTCAAGGGCACCAATTTTACGAGCCAAGTTCAACACTTCTTCTTTCAAATCAGACTTGGAAAGTTTTTCGTCCCTTTGTTCTTCACCTTCACTAAGATGCAAAGGAACATTTGCTCTGCCATCACTAATTAAAACGATAACTACCTGTCCCACATCTCCACTTTTCAATGCTTGAAGACCAATTTTGGAAGCTACCAACAATCCATGTGCTAGCGGAGAGCCACCTCCACAAGGCATCGTTTCCATTCTCCGTTTCGCCATCGCTACGGACCGAGTGGGAGGTAGTAGGACTTGTGCAACTTCACCTTGAAATGAAATAAGAGATACCTTATCTCGAGACTCATAAGCAGATGATAAGAGACGAATAGCTGCACCCTTTGCAGCATTCATACGATTCAGAGCCATCGAACCAGAAGCATCCACTAAGAAAGCAATCAAAGTTCCTGCTTTCTTTGACATTTTCTTAATTCGAATATCTTGATTCTTAATATAAACTTTTCGTTCACTTTGCGCATTCAAATTTCTTTGTCTTTCACGCCTAATCTTTTGTAATGGAGCTGCTGCACGTAAAGTTGCATCTAAGGCAATTTTCCAAGTCTCTCCTCGAGGCAACACAGGTTTTACATAGCGGCCTCTCTCAAAAGAGAATACTTTCCCTCGTTTCCCACTACTTCCGCTCCGCTGTTTTGAGGCAAACTGTAACAAATCTGGATCAACGATACCACCCTCTGGATCAAACATAAATTCCTGAGGAACCATTGGATCTGAACTGTTTTCTTCCTGTTCCTCTTCATTCTCTTCTTTTTCATCTTCTTTCTCTTCCTCGCTATTGTTTTGTGGAGGTGGTGGGGGAGGAGGAGGACTTTGCTGAGATGACTGTGGTTCCTCACTTTGTAAAACTTTCGCTCGAGGCAAGATGACAAGTTTCAAAGCTGTCCGAAGATCGTCTTCTATAACATAACTTCTATTTTCCAAAGCTGCTAAAGCTTTTGCAGCTTCTACTGCAAAAATGTCAGATCGATGTCCAGTACACTGGCTGCGAGAAGCTTCGGTGCATAAATATTCTATCTGTTCTTTGGTAATCACTACATCCTTCAAAAACTCTCGCGAAAAAATTATTCTCGATGCCATATCTTCTGTTTCTTGTCGATACTGTTCCAGTAGTTGACTCTTGTTATCTATAAACATATTACTCAGATTGACTGCCTCTAATTTCTGGTCTACCGTCAAAGGTTCACTATCTACCGACAAAGATATCGCAAATCTATCCAAAATATGTGGTCTTACTTCTCCTTCTTCAACGTTATAGGTTGCAATAAATAGCGGTTTACAAGGATGAACCACTGAAAATCCTTCTCGTTCTATCGCAACTTGACCATCTGCTAGAACCGTAAGAAGAATGTTCGAGATATACTCGTCTAAAAGGTTGAGCTCGTCAACATATAGCACTCCCCGGTGAGCCTTAGCTAGCAAACCTGGTTGAAAGACAGGTTCTCCTCGCTTCAGTGACTCTTCAACATCCACAGAGCCGAGTAGGCGGTCTTCTGTAACATTTAATGGAATCTGCACAAAACGCGGTTTCATAACAACACTTTCAATGGTATCCTTCGTGGGCTCCTTGTTATAAAAGGAGCCCTTTTCAACTTCGATAGGGGATAATAGAGCGTGAATTGCTCTTGCCATAACAGATTTCGCCGTTCCTCGCTTCCCTGAAAGGATAACTCCTTTCAAATTCCTATTTACTGCTACCAGCAAGAGTGCCAATTTCACAACGTCTTGACCTATTACTGCAGCCAGAGGAAACGGTTCTTGATCCATAACCCTTAAATTACCATTTTCCTGTATATCTTTATAGCTATCACTGTTATCACATGCTTTTCCTTTAAAGGCGCCACTTCCCAGAGTAGCCTTCAAGCCGGTGTGTAAGCAAGGATAATGCAGTCTCCTTGTCGGCGAAAAACCAAGGAACTTTTTACCATTGAGTCTTTTCAACTGCGATGAAAAACTCCTTTTTGTTTTGTAACAAGTACATAAACAACCAGGGCACTTGATAAAGCTAGCAAGCGCTCTATTTAAAAAGGTATCCTTTCCTACTGGATACTGAGTCTCCCTGCCCATTATTTCTCCACCAGTCATTGTCTGTCACAACTTGATACTCTCCTCTTTGCACACACTTCATGGATGATTCACCTTCCACTCATCCTATAGAAAAATATGAGGCATTCTTGAAAAAACAGAATTTTTATTCCAAAAAAACTTAATTATCAAACTTTCCAAAGACGACCACACTATTATGGCCACCAAAACCGAAAGAGTTACTTATCGCCACGCGAACGGGATGATCTTGCGCAACGTTTGGAACAACATCAATATCGACGGATGCTTCTAAATTATCAATATTAACGGATGGATGCAGTTTTCCTGTTTGGATTGCCTTAATAGTTGCAACCGCTTCCAAAGCCCCGGCAGCACCCATACAATGCCCAATCATAGACTTGGTCGCATTCATCTTCAACTTGTCCTTATGACTACCAAACACTTCCTATTCTATCCATCAGAACACTTCCGTTCAAAGAATACCCAAAGCACTTACTCGGACAGCACGAAACTCTGCCATATCACCTAATGGAGTCGAAGTTGCATGTGCATTGACATAGTCGACTTCTTCTTTGGCTACTCCTGCATCTTGTAAGGCGTTAGTAATACACATACGAACTCCCAGACCCTCAGGATGGGGTTCAGTCATATGATATGCATCACAAGACTGAGCTGCTCCTAAATACTCCGCAAGGATTGGTGCACCTCGTTGTTCAGCATGCTCTAAACTTTCCATTATTAAAACTCCACACCCTTCCCCCATTACAAAACCATCTCGAGCAGTATCCCAAGGCCTAGAAGCCTTTGAAGGCTCATCATTTCGTTTCGATAATGCTCGACAAGCAGTAAAGCCAGCTAAACCAACCTATACATTAAAAAGTATAAAAAAGAATCATTCAATAATGGAGGACAGTACTCACACGTGTCAACGACGCCTCAGAACCTCCGGTCACGATCAAATCGGCTTCTCCTCGTTGTATATGCATAGCAGCATTGCTAAATGCATGGTTCGATGTTGCACAAGCGGTAGAGACCGAATAATTAATGCCCATAAATCCACAATCAATAGCAATCATGGCAGAACCCAAGTTGGTAATGGTGTTGGGAATAAAAAACGGTGAAATTCTTGAATAGTCTTCATAAAACAGTTTTTGCATGCCATCCGTAAAAGCATTCAAACCCCCCAAACCGCTTCCTACCACACAGCCACAGCGATGTTTGTTTAATTTTGATAAAGACTCAGAGTCAAGATTAGCATTTTCAAAAGCTAGCTTTGCAGCAGCAAGCGAATAAAGAATCACGGGGTCCAATCTCCTTGCTTGTTTGGCAGATATGTACTTCGTCGGCTGGAAGTGTTCCGGCATGATCTGTCCTCCAATCTTTGTGGGAAGATCATCCACTGAAAATCCTTCAACCAGTTTAATACCAGTCTCTCCTGCAAGCAGTTTGTTATAGAAAACGTCAACGTCTGTACCAAAACAGGAGACGATGCCCATTCCCGTGATGACGATTCTCTTTCTAGGACCGTCTCTTCCATTATCACGAAAGTATTTCTGAGCTTTCATAACGACTCTAGCGGTTTTTGGCTTCTTTGACTTGCCTTTGTCCACAACACTATTCTTATTCTCATTCCATATTTGTGCTTTTCTTTGAAAAAGTAAACAATTGTAATTAACAAACGCAAGCATAGTTTTATCGTTATTATTGCAACTTGCCAACTGCCTGTTTCTTATAACCAAAAACTCTTACCTGATCGAGAGATATCGTTGTCAACTGAGTGACACCGCGGCGTTGCGCAATTTGGTTATTTCAAATTAAATGTTTTTGTCATTACTTTTCAAACATTTATGCATTCTTTCACGCAAAAGATCGACTTGGTTTCACCGTCTCTAAAAGAAAACATGCTGTTTATTTTTTGATAGTTGCAATTTCAATAATATACATTTATGCCATCTATGAAACGATATCTTAGCCAGCTAACCATCTAGTTCCAAACTGTCTGAGAGAACGAATTACGACATTATATGCAAAAATATTAGAGAAAAGGAAGCAACCAATAGGCCAAGGATAAAATAAAAGTTCCAAGACGAGCCCTTGTTTGAGAGCTTTCGAAGTTCTCTATTTCCTCGTTGTACATTTTCTAAACTATCAACCGTGTCATTGTATAAGGTTTCAATCTCTTCTGCTTGTTCAGACAACTTCATGGAAAGAAATTGATTAAGTGCAGCAATTTCCAAAGCTGTCTTTTCCGCACTCTTCACTTGTTCCAACGTGTTCATCAGTTCTGTCAACATGAAGTGGTTTTCACCTTCAAGAAGGAGTTGTTTCCGTTGAGTCCTTCCAAGCCCATCAAAATTGCTCCCTGCACGAGAGACATCAGTAGCAGATGGCCTTTTTGACTCTATCCTCGTGTTAACAGAACTTCGACTTTCTCTTTCCAGCCTTTTCATAGTTTTCGAATTTGTTGGACCAGACAAAGCGAACCTCTTGATTCGCATAGAAGAAAACTCTTGCTGCACAGATTGCAATCGTTCTATCAAAGAGGAAATAGCTCCAAATCTGTGAGCTCGGAGAGAACTGCTAGAGGTTGTAGGCTCTTGTGAAGCTGTTTCTGCTAAACTCTTTAACTTGGAAATACAAGAGAGACACTTTTCTAGGCGTTCTGAACAAGCTGTATCGAAATTGTTTCTTTCCTTCTCTGACATGACAAGATTCCCTGAAGTAAACATGAGATACTTCCTACCCTTCGCGGCAATATCCTTTCTTATTTCTTCAATGTTTCGGAAAGTTTCTTTGGTCAGAAGTGCAAACTGCCCATCACTTGATAGAAAACCCTTAGATTTCGGAGTTGGGCTGGAAACATAACCATAAACTTCTTTTGCTAAGGTCAAAAAGTCAGCAGTTCTGTCGACAGGGTTTGGCGCCATCAGCACATTCTTATCTATCACTGATACCCATTGATGGTCTGCACGTTGAAAATGGCCAAGACACTAGTTGACACACTAAAGTGATGTCAAGAAGGCTTCAGAGATGGTCCGTTTCTGTAGACACAATATATAGATACTTAATAGGTGGAATGGTTTATAAGTAGTTCATACATGTTTTTAAGTGTTCAGTCTTTTGTTAAAAAGCTTTTTTTGGAGCTTCAGGAACTCTTATTAGCCACACACAAAAGAAAGAAAAATGAGTATGTTACAAGTACATGGAAAGCTTTGGGTATGCTAGTAGAGAGAGACTTGGAAAATTTGAGTAGCATTTATCTAGAAACCTATTGAAACATCTTGTTACAAAACGTGTACATACAAACAAAGGAAACTCTCATGAATGTTAATGTAAAAAGTTTGATAAGGTGGGAGTTGTAGAACGTAGCCCTACTGAATATCGCTTTGTGTTGCCACTACAAGAGTGTTTCTCATAGTTGGAAAAAATATGGTCGTCCTGAAGAATAGGTTTGGTTTTATTGTTCATTATTCTTTCTATTACCGTATCCAAGCTACAGAAGGTTAGGCTGACACAAAGAATGCTACTGGCGTTGAATAGACAGTTTAAGAAAACCATATCAGAGCAGCAAGATTTATTGTATAGACATGCATATAACGCAAAACCGTCAGTGGATAGGTATGTATCACAGATTAGCGAACTGCTAGTAACTTCTTGCTCAGAGCAAGTTTGCAACAAGTATTTTTGCTCACATGTCACAAATCGGCTCATCAATGGCTATAGGTATAGTCAACAAGCGTTAATTTCTGTGTAAGCTGAATAAACTTTACAATGAAACATTAAAAGTCATATACGAAGGAACAGTAACGAAGAGAAACTGGAAAGCAATAATATTTATTGAAACAAGTTGCACCAAAGGTTGCCACTGTGCGTTCCACAAACACATAGTTAATTAAAAATTTAGTCCTCGTCTTCATCATCACTGCGAATGTCACCACCATCCTTTCTGAGTGTCTCCATTGAAGCGGTTACCATACGATGAATCATTTTTAGTATAAGCGAGAACCAGAAGCAATGAAGTACGAGCAAAATAATAAGTGCACCAAGACATGAAAAATAATGCGACAAGTAAGTTTGCCAATGAGCAGCCCAGTGATTGAAATCATGCTTTCCGTGCCAGTCAGTCCTTTTCTAACAAAAAAAGAAGGGCAACTAACCTGTTTTAGAACCAGCCTTAAAGTATCCACGGCAACCGACCAAATCACACGAGGATAAATAACTAACCTATAATTGTTTTTCATAACAGGATACGATTCAAAAACTTGTTTTCATACCTCGTCAAATAAAATACGAAAGCAAAAGCGGTAAAAACCAACATGTCACTTTTCCAGTTAACATAATATAATACTTTCGCAAGATATAAGAGAATATCACTAGCATCATGAAGACACAGAATATACAGTCCGATACGAACGTAGCCAAAGATGTAGCTGGCGAATACCAAAAAGATTGTACTAGTGTGATGCACGACAAACTCAAGAAAGTCTGAACGTCTCGTGTCGACCATAAGAAACAAAAGCGAGCCACAATAATACCCTGCCTCCATCAAATAGTAACTTCGAAAAAGGTTACTCATGGGCGCAGGAAAAGGGGTCCAAAACTCTTGTATAATGGCTTCTCGTAGGTCAATCGTCCATCGTTCACGAGCAATAACCAAAACCCCAAACCAAAAGGATATTATGTAAAATACAGTGTAAAATATATTTTCACAAATTTTGCTTCTCCTTTTGGAAGAGAACTTGGTAAACCAAAGAGGTAATATCTTGTTCTGCAAAATATATCTAAGTATTCCTGCTGAAACGGCAACAGCGAGAACGACGAAAAAGTCCTCCGCACGTAGCACAGAATTGAACAAATTCACTGGCCTCTCGTCAACAACTGCTTCCTCTCGACGTATTATCTGAATAATTTCTCGAAGGGAGTCAAAAACGACATGATACTGTAACGCCATGGTTCACAACAACCAACCCGTGGCCGATTTAAAGGAAGAAAACGAATTGGTATGAATGAATGGGTTTATGAGAAGGAAATGGAAACCTCAATGGGATCTTTGGTTCCGACGCATGAAAGATATTCCAAAAGGCTTTGTTAACGAAAGAAAGAGAACTTGGGATAGTACAAAGACCAGTAATAATTGAACCATACAAATATTAATATTTATAAGAAACTTGTAGAAAAAATACTAGCAGAAAGATGACAGTGGTCTACTTTGGATGTCTTTAATTCAATCACAAAAGAAAAACTCGTTTTAATAAACCTGCAAATAATTCACTTAAAATTTATGGAGAAAGTCCTACTTTGCCAAACACGTTGGCTGAAGAAAATTCGCTTTGGACGACAGTTTTAGGTTAAAGTTGAATCAGTCTTGTTCTCAAAACTGGTGACTAACAACAGAGGAAGACTTGCATGATAGTCACGTGGAATTCCTTTAAAACTTGTTCAAGAGTTGTATCGTAGAAGTTATAGTTACAAACAGTGAAAAAGCTCTGTTGAAGTGAAGTAAAGATTAATTAAAAAATAAAGCTGTAGAACTTAAGTGTTCGCATATATAAACTATAGAATCTTATCTTGACATACCACTTCGTGAGTGTATTTGACTAAGAACAAAATAGATTATGGAAACATGATATCTCCAACAGTTTATTATCCATCTGGCTATTGAAGTGAGAGTGTTGAAGGTTTGATCAAATAGATAGAATGATATGACATTGAAAGCGTGGTTTGAAGAGCAAATGAAAGCCCCATTTTATGACAGCAATGACAAATATGGCAAGCGGCCCAATGGATGACATTGCGTCTATGGGAATCTTCTAGGTGTTTCTCTCATGCCGTACCAATATTACTCTAGTTGATAATTTTGATATTGTTGCTTCTTGCTCTAAACAATGTCCATATTATATAACTTTGTTCATCAATCAAAAAATATCCCTAAATACACATGGATACTAATCGCGACTGGAAATTAGCTACTTTTAATTGCAGATAGGTCTCTTCCTTGCTAAGGAACGATTCCTTCTACCATTTTATACTGGCATTCAAGTGGTAAGAAAAATTTGCACCAATAAATGAGAATATTATTTAGTGCTGTTAAAACAAAATAGAGTGGACTTCTTGCCCACCAATTGTCTGCAAACATTCTCTGAAGGACTTGGCAATGTATTGTCTCTCAGTTCCAATGTCATTTCTAAATGAGTTGGGATTCTTAGCCTCCAGTCTCAGGCTTTT
This sequence comes from Galdieria phlegrea, assembly GCA_006232345.1. NCBI lineage: Eukaryota > Rhodophyta > Bangiophyceae > Galdieriales > Galdieriaceae > Galdieria > Galdieria phlegrea. Next base: position 103,409 of record SDGA01000058.1, read on the forward strand.
TTAGTCTCTGAACTCGACATTTTCTTATCTTTTTCATTGTAGATCCTTCCAATAGCGTAGGTTCTGTTCATATGAGCATCACATTATCGCAAGAAGCAAATCATTCAATTTTTGAACACCTTGAAAATATGTGAAAGGACACTAGTCTACAGTTTCAGCCTATTTGAAGTCATATGACATTCTTGTAACTGACTTTATCTCATCCAGGGTGGAAGACAAACTGTTAATAGTTATTCAACAAGAACCGTCAGCTTCACCCATATCTGGTAAATCTCCATTTGTGAGGAGAATACTCTGCAGGAGTTTGACTCTTGCCAATGAATGTTATCATTAAAGCTCAAAAACCAACCAAACAAGCATGAGCTTCAATAGACTATTGCGAAAAGTTTCTACCGCGCGACAGCTCTCAAAAAGATTACAAGTCAATACTGTTGAGCTGCTCGTATGACCTGTGTATAATTTACGGGAAGAGCAAACCATCCAATACAGAAGAAATAACTCAGGTGCAGCAACTTGAAACTAAATATTACGTTTATTTATATTCGACGAACGTACTTCCTAATTTTCAAATTCTATCTGAGATACCAAAAAAGGACCATTATTTTATCCATGCCAAGGTTTAGTACAAAGAATCTTCATGAACTCTCCATATGGTCTCACCTAGTAAGGATGCAACGCTTACTATACGTAACTGCGGGAATCTCTTTTCCTCCGGGATGTGAATGGTATTTGTTACAATGACTTGTTCAAAGACACCACTTGAAAGTCGTTCAACGGCAGCACCAGAGAAAACTGCATGTGTTGCAACTGCAAAAACCTTCTGAGCACCATTTTCTCTCAAACTCTTAGCTGCTTCGGTAATAGTGCCAGCAGTATCGATCATATCATCTACTAATATAGCAGTGCGACCTCTAACATCGCCAATAAGGTTTAGAACTTTAGAAACATTGTGTTGTTCTCTTCTCTTGTCGATTATAGCCAAAGGTGCATCATTCAACTGTTTGGCAAAAGCACGCGCTCTGGCAACTCCTCCCACATCCGGAGCCACCACGACGATATCACTAGGACAAGTTCTCTGGAGATACTCAACAAGGCAAGGAGAGGCAAATATATGATCTAAAGGAATATCAAAAAAGCCACAAGTTTGTGGTGAGTGAATATCCATCACAACTACACGGTCTGCACCTGCACCACAAATCATATTGGATACCACCTTGGATGCTAGAGCCTCTCTCCTTTTTGTGTCTGGATCAACTAAACGATCTGCTCTTGCATATCCATAGTACGGGATTACTGCTGTCACTTGAGCTGCATGAGCTCTTCGGCAGGCGTCAATCATAAAAAGTAGTTCCATCAAATGATCATTTGCAGGAAAACTATTCAAATACATTAAAAAATAAGAGTCAGAACTAATACCATACATGGCTCAGAATACTTTACCAAGTCGATTGGAATAAAAATACGGAGCACCCACGAACTGACTCTTCCAATCGAACATAAATTTCGCCATCAGAGAAGCGCTTAAGAAGTATTGAACTTAGTTCCGTCTTTCCCAAATATTTTGCTACATCACTCGCTAGTTCAAGATTAGAGGATCCTGAATAAATGCGTAGTTTATGGCTACCAAAGCTTAATCCGTTATATTGTTTGCTCTCCAACAAGGTCTCATTTGCTTCAGAGATTTTTAGAGAGTTCCAGGCTGGAGCTTTTGGCTGTCCTCCACTCTGCTCCAATGGAGTATTTCGGTCTGTGTCTGCTATAAGATATGTAGGAATATATTGATAAGGTTTCCTTCTGTTCTGTCGTCGCGTGCGAAAGACGCCATTCCATGGGACAACACAATAAGAATCACGTGACAACAGAGACGAACCACAAAGGCATTCTTTCAGTTTTCCGTTTATGCAACTTATGTTTAAAGAACCAATAAAACTAACCAAAGGTAGGCTTCTTTGTTCCATCCAAAGACCAGCGAAAAGGCGCCAACTGAAGTTTTTGACAACTTTGGGCGACCGAAATAATTTGTTGAGGCATTGATCGATGATATGTCAGGGGCCTTAGAAAATGACTCGAATACACAACAGTTGACAAAAGAAGCCTTCGAATCCTATAGACGAAAAGATTTTGATAAAGCTCTAGGTATTTTGAAAAATTTAGAGTCAGTTGACCCAATAAGGGTAAGTAGGAAAATTGATGTTCATATTGCTTGGTAACAATGGACCTTGTATAGGCAAAGTTAAATAGTGCAGTTTGTCATTACTACCAGAAAGACTGCAAAGAACCTACTGTATTGTTGAGTACTATAGCAAGCTTATTTGGAAAGAATTACCCGACAGGAAGCCTTGAATACGCTGCAGACTTAGGCTCTTGGTTTTCAGAAGACCTCCATTTCGAAGAGGCTTATGCTTTACTAAATGAAGCTGTTATCTCCTACGAGGTAAATGTTGCATAGAAGTTTGTTCGGTTGTGTTATTGAAAGGTTGTAGTTACGTCTCTGGAAAAGAACCTGTGAACTTTTGGAAACTTTGTACAGCCATATCGAAGCGTTTGATGAAGCTTTAGCCTTCAAAATATGTATTTTACTTTTTGATGTGGGTATTTGTTGCTTATGTGCAAGTTTAGAAACTCAGTTGTTCTCCGATAGGTCTATTTACGCCTTTCTTGTAGTGACAAGGCAGCAATTGTATTTGGCTTTTTGGAAAGAACCTTTCCCAGTGTTTCTTTAACACAAGAGGCAACAGAGACAGTGACCAATTTTTCAGAAAGTCCAGAAGAATCCATATCAAGTCTGTTACCTGATTATCCGGATTTCCTCCTCTCTAAAAGCAGATTGGACGTACAGTTATTACTATCTTATTATCGGGCACGACTTTCACTAAAGCTCCGATCCTACAAACTGTTTAAAAAAGAAATTAAAGCGCTTTTCGCTAATTGTGAAGCGTTGAAAAAATCGGTGCTTCCTGTATTGTTATTAAAAGTACATTATGAAATTCAACGCGGCAATCCGAGAAAAGCATTGAAAATTGTTTCCAGCATATCTTTAGATCAAGTGCGTTCTTCTCCAAGCATCAAATCAATTCTGTTCAACAACATTGGCTGCATTCATATCAAGCTTGGACATCAAAACTTGGCTCTTTCATATTTTGCATTATCTCAACAAAGCCGGAAGGAAATGCTATATGAAGAAAATGGAAAGGACAGGGAAATCAAATCGCTGCCTCATTTATCAATCGATTGTTCACCTATGACTGCGTACAACTTGGGTTTGAGCCTTTTAGTTCTTGGCGAATATGAAAATGCAGCACGATGGTTTCAAAAAAGCGCTGAAGAGTATACATCAAATGCAAGACTATGGGTTCGCTTGGCAGAATGCTGCGTGGGCTTTGATGCCCAACAAGAAAGTGAAAAGGAATCCAATCAAGTGAGCGATCTCGTTGAACGTGTTGTTGGTAGAGGTCCTAAACGGAGAATTTTGGTCTATTCTCCTAATTGTAAGGATTTCCCGCATGCGAAGAAGAATTCAGAGACTCTAAAGGACTTTCCAGATTTGTCCTTAGAATATGGTGCAGAATGCGCCAGAGCAGCTCTGCATTTGTTGAATAGGAAACCTTGGAGAAATTCAAAAGCAGCAGAAAATGTGAAATCGATGGTAAAGAATTTGCCAGAAGAGACAGTCACACAACAAAATGTAGACTACGAAGAAACTGAACGACAATCATCAGGACGGACAGAAAAGAAGGAAGAAGAAACAATGCACAACAAAAAAGACTCAATGATATCCATTGCGGAGGATTCATTTCCTCAGAGTGCCGACGTCAAATCGAATGAAACGAATAACCAAAAGGATAGTGCAGCCTCCAGTGCCCATTTTCAAGGTATGAATGGTAATACTGAGAAGGATGAAGATCGTCTGGTTCGTGAAGCAGCTCTTGCTCTGTTATGTTATTGTTGTCTTTCTAACCATCCGGAGGAAGCGTTATCGACAGCGAAAGAAATCGTCAGTATGAAAGAACAGACTTCACCAGAAGTTTTATTTTTGGCACATTTATATGGTGTTGAAGCATTGTGCATTTTGGAGAGGCCAGAAGAAGCATTAGAAATGTTAAGTCCCGAGATATTGGATATTCTTGAAAGCTGTTCAAATAAGATTGTCACCAATCCTGAAAAGAGTTTTCAGTCATGGAACACAATGAATTTGGATGCCACCACAGTAGGAGGAACTGCGACAGCTTCTTTGGGCATTGGAAGTAGTTGGAATTCTAGTTCAGATGTAGGAAAAAGAAATGTGGAGTCCACATCAGTCCATATGACAGATGCTTCTTTCAATCAGAGTAGTGCAGGTGGTGTGTTATCGAATTATCCATCTGCTGTTTCTCGAGGAGGCATCATTTCTCGAGGAGCAATAGGCATGACAGGAACTGCAGCTTTTTATATCAATCTTTCCTCTGTGTGCATTTTGTTGGATAGGTTAGGAGAAGCAGCTGCAGCAACATCTTGTGCACTTTCCATCATGCCTCGTTCCAGTGCGGCATTACTAATGTCCACTTATATAAAGATAAGAGAAGGTGATGTGAAAGGTGCAACAGACATTCTTAAGTGTCATCGTGTTACTTCTGGTTTCAGACAACTAAAAAAATAAACAATTGATTACTCTCTGTTTTGTTTATCACACAGACACAAGACACACAAAAGAACAGAAACACCATGAAAAAGAACATAATACCCTTTCTTTGGTCTCTCAACAGAGAACAAAAAGCAAGAAACCATTTGGGTATATTGGGGAAGGCTTTATGCAAGTTTTCTAGAACCCACTCGACTCTTTTGATGAGAAACGGCACAAACATAACTTCTCCATAAGAGTTCAGGATGCAGCATACGCAACATCATTTTCGAAGAAGAATCTTTGTCTTGCCGTCCATTCAAAAAGTGAAACATCGTCCGAGGAGATACACATCCGTGGTCTAAATAAGGTTTCATTTGAAAAATAAAAGCACCATCAAAGGCTTCATTGCTTTCCAACTGACTCGTTAAAAGAGACCATGCAGTAGATTCAGTAATAGAAAATCCTTGACTGCGGTTTGAAAGGTCTTGTATGGTTGGAATATCTTCTGGAACACGAGGAAGTCTTTCGGGTGTTTTGCAGGGTTGTGCAACTGTTTTATCTTTTGAACTCATTGCAAATTTTCTAAAACCCATTTCTTTCGGATCACTTCCTTCCAACTGCAAAGGAGAAATGAGCGTACTACACCAAAAGCCTTCTGTTTGTAGTCCACGTTTTTCCAATTGAGCAATTATATCAGATTGAAGTTCTACTTGATCGGCAATTTCAGCATAATTATAAAAAATAGCTTCTAAACCATATTTTTCACAGACACTTGTTATTGCGGTTGCTGATAGTTCCGGCAATATGCACAGATCAGATCCTCGTTTTCTTAGTTCTGTTCTTAGTTCCAATACAGCAGTAGTTGGAATACCTGGATAAAGTGCTAGCATAGGAATGATGATTCCTCCAGGAACAGAAGCATTTTCAACTGCTTTGACCAAAGCTTCGTTGTCACCTACTCTCAGATCTGCAAAGAACCAAACCGCAATTCTACGAGGTGCTCCTCCAAAGAACCACGGCCTTTTATAAGAGTTTGAGGAATTCTACTGCTATTCAGTCATCACTATTCAATGCATGTACATATTTTCTCCCATACCTTTTCTAGTAGTGGTTGATCTGCTATTTTGGAAGCACTCTGGCAACCAGCAGAAGAACAAACAAAAGTTCTAAATACGCGATAAGAGACAACTGAGTACCATACAGACCACATGAAAACTTACTGTCCAGTATTTTTTAAACACAATGGAACAAACGTTTCTCGAATCAACTCTCCTCTTCGAGCGTTATGAAGATTGACACCACGTTGTTTCGAGAGTGACATCGGTTTCTCCGAATGTTTGTAACCCACCTTAAAGACTTGGCCTGATACAACAAAAGCATTCAATTCATGACAAGCCATTATCGAATAACCTGGAAAACTGAAAACACAAACTCTCTGTCGACGTTCTTTGGGAAGAAATAACAATGGCAGTGGTGTGTCGATCTCGGCTTCAAAGTTCGCCCAGCCATTGGAGAGGGACTCGAAAGCGTTCAAGTGCCCGCCCTTTGGTTGGGTGGATACGAAAGCTTTAGAAGTCACGAGAGAGAATATGGTGTCTAGAAAGTTGCCAGACTTTTCGGAAGATGTTCCTCTTGCTCAGTTATTGAATACAAACAAGACGGTAAGAAAACAGTTTTTATTTGGAGGAGAAATTGTGAAGTCTTGACTTTATAAAAGGAAACTATTAAAGGCCACAAAAAGAAGCTTAATAAAAGAGAAAATGAAGAGGAAACTCAAGTTACAATAAAAAAGCAACAAAAGGAAGTTTTCAACTTGCAGAAACGCAAAAGAGGGATGGGTGAACAGGAGGTTGGCACTGGAACCAATGATAAGAAGTCTAAAGACCAGAAACCTATCAAGAAAGAATCTTCTTTAGCAATGAAAGAATATCCAAGCTTAAGTACGGAGAAAGTTGAGCCTCTTGAAAGCGTAGATGTTTCTTTTGAAACTAAAAAGAAGAAAACACACCTTAGAAGCAGCAGTGAAAGGGACGGAACTTCACAGCATGTTTCTCATTGTAAAACTGAAGAAACGATGATTAAGGAGACCAATGAAAAAAAGTCTGATTTCCAGCCCTATGTAACTGCTAATTCTGTTCATCCTAATGAAGAGAAGGCCTCTCAAGTTGAAGAGAACGACGAAGGTAGTAACGAGAACGATGAGGGCGACGATTATCGTTGGTGGGAGCAAACAGTGGAAGATGACACTATCAAGTGGACAACACTTTCACACAACGGTGTCTTATTTCCACCCGAATATGAGCCACATCGTATTCCGATCATATACAAAGGAAAAGAAATAGTGTTATTACCCAATGCTGAAGAAGTGGCAACTTTCTTTGCACAAAAGTTGGCAACGGAGTATGTTAAGAAACAACAATTTCGTCAGAATTTCTGGGAAGATTTTCAACAATATCTTTCTCCTGATGAAAGAAAAGTAGTGAAAGACTTGGATGGAATAGATTTTACCCCAATCTATCAACATTTAGAAGCTCAAAAAAACGCGAAAAAGGCTCTGACTTCGGCAGAGAAAAAGACTATAAGGGAAGCAGAACAAGAAAGGATAAAAAAGTATACAGTGGCCATTGTTGATGGAAAAGAAGAAAAAGTTGGTAATTTTCGGGTAGAACCACCAGGTCTGTTCTTGGGTAGAGGAGAACATCCTTTAATGGGCAAAGTTAAGAAACGTATCATGCCTGAAGACATCACTATTAATATTGGAGAAGAGTCTCCTGTTCCAGAATGTCCTGTTCCTGGACATGAGTAAGTCTCCGTATTGGTTATTACTATTATGATTGCTATATTGATGATTGTATTATAGCTGGGGACAGATAGTTCATAATAACACCGTTACTTGGCTAGCTGGATGGAGAGATACAATTACTGGAAATTACAAATATGTATGGCTGTCAGCTGCATCAAAGTTTAAAGGTCAAAGTGACCAACAGAAATATGAAAAGGCTAGAAAGTTGAAAGATCATATTGACAAGATTCGTAAAGATTATATGCAAGGCTTAAAGTCGGACAGTTTAGAAGAACGTCAACGCTCGACTGCTCTCTATTTAATTGATCGTTTAGCACTTCGAGTGGGGAATGAAAAAGATGAAGATGAAGCAGACACTGTTGGTTGTTGTTCTCTTAGAGTTGAACATATTTCTTTACAGCCACCAGATAATGTGGAATTCGACTTTTTGGGTAAAGTAAGTTGTTGCTGTCATTCTTTTCCTACTGAATCTTACTTGATGGAAAGGACTCCATTCGATATGTAAATACGGTAAAAGTCGACAAATTGATATTCAAAAATCTAAAAGAGTTTATTTCAAACAAAGAAAAGTCAAATGAGATTTTTGATAAATTAACTGTTCAAGGCCTCAATGATCATTTGAAAACGCTGATGCCCGGTTTATCTGCCAAAGTGTTCCGAACATATAATGCATCTATTACATTGGATCGGTTATTGAACGAAAAGAAATTTTCTAATGAAGATGATAGCATGAAACTCACCTTTTATAATCAAGCAAATAAGGAAGTGGCAATTTTATGTAATCATCAACGCTCTCTCCCAGTCACTCATGAACAGCAAATACAACGGATGCAAACCAAGTTAGATGAAGCTTTGGAATGGTTGCATGAATTGGAGAAAGCTCTAAAAGAAGCAAAACACGCAAAAGTAGAAAAGGTTGATGTTGTGCAGTATGTTCGTCCGAAACCAGTCTTCCATAGTAATATGAGCCAGTTAGAAAGAGAAGCAGAACGCAAGAGAGTTGCTGAGCTTCCACGAGAAAAAAAGATACGTTCAATGAAAGTCAGTAATTTACCTATCCAAATGGAAAAAGCAGAACAAAGAGTGGCAAAGATTCGATCAGATATGGAAATGAAAGAAGACTTGAAGAATGTCGCTTTGGGGACAAGTAAGATAAATTATTTGGATCCTAGGATCACAGTTGCTTGGTGCAAAAAGAATGATGTGCCTATTGAAAAGATTTTTGCAAAAACCTTGTTGAGTAAGTTTACATGGTCCATGCAAACAAGTGAAGAGTTTCGTTTTTAGAAATGGCTTTACTTAAAAAGAGTTTTCTTCTATAAAAATTTTTTTATGATATGTAGAGGCCCACACAGAACGCTATACAGTCATGATACAGAAATAAATCTTTTAATGTCTATGAGGTACTGCTCCTGATCACTGTTTTTCAGTTGTAGCGTTATCGTGGCTTTGACATGTTAACATTGCAGAAGTATAACAGTCTATATCACAATATGCATTATTCTCCTTGAAGATTGGTGCTGTTGCCCACTTCAAGTCACCACCACAGTTGTGACAATATTGTTCTTTTTGGTGTAATAAACAACAAGGCATGTTCTTTTCTGACCAGTCTAGTGATTCTACGTCTTTTTCGGCGTCCTCTTCACTACTTTTCTCAATATCTGAATAGTCTTCTGTTTCCCATGAAGCCCAGTTGACCTGATCTTCAAGCTGGACGGAACTAGAGTGCCGTCTTCTTTCTTCTTCAATCTCTTCCATCAAGTTCCAACAAAAGTTTTGGAAAGACTCTGACTGAATACTTTCATCGTCGAATTGAGTCCTGCTACAACCGCGCTCACTACCTGTCGTTGGTTGTGGAACGACAATACTAACGTTTCCCAGACAACACATGCGTTTCGCAGAAAAATACTACTTCACACAATGGCACAAGTGATTGTCCTCAATGGAAATGGGCGATCACATTTCTTGTGCAAATGGCGGCATGAGAAGAGGCGCCATGCGTGTGGAATGCATTTTTTTTGCCATTTGAGCGTGTGGCTACGTGGCGCCAAATGGAAAGGCATACAAGCTTACTGTGCTTCTTCGTATCTTGCCACTATTGAGTCATAACAAGACTGTATTTCTTTAACAGAAACACTTGACAATAACGGACAGCATATAGTTTTCTCCTTCTCAAAGACAATTTATTGAAAGAGAAAAAACACAAGTCCAGAAAAATAACTTCCAAGTAAAAAAAGAATGATTAATCTATTTTCCGTTCTTTAGCTGTATCCAACCAGCGACATGCAAACCCCAGGAATAAGGAACCAGCAAAGAACCCAATACGTACCATGGGTTGATGGTGTTCACCGTCAAAGGAGAAAACAGGTTACTCTCATAAACACAATAGGAACCAAGTATCAAACATATCACGGAAGATAAAAGGTAGACTGGGGAAGGTACCTTTTCTCCTATGCCAAGAACAGTTGATGGAGGAACTTTTCCACTCCAAAAAGTGTCTTTGGCAACCAACGGAATAGACTGCAATTTGGATCGAGTTTTACAGACATGGCTTGTATAACGAGCTGTCTTGACACAAGATAAAAACGAACTTGCTTTTATAGAAGAAGCAAAAAGACCCTTTGATAAAGTCAAAGACTGATTTCCAATAAAGGCTAACGACATGATCGTAAGGATGCTTGAGAGAACGAACACAACAAAAATCTATTGCCTCGTGGAGATTGAAGAATGGGATGTCCTCACCACAAAAGCAGCAGCCCCAAAGGAGTCGGATATTATTCGATGCTGACTGGTGTAGAAATAAGAGAAATGGAAACGAACGGTCCACCGTAAGAGTGTCGTCAACAGTTTACGGAAGAAAGCTTGTTTAGACGCCTTGTGGAGAAGCTTGCACGTTTTTGAAGACGTTGTCTCTAGTAAAGTCACTTTGACAGTTTTCAGATCAGGTTGAACGAGTCTTGTTAATAGAGTTCTTAAAATCATTGACTACCAATAGAAGTCTACTTTCTTCTTGCGAACCTTATTCAAGCATTTGTTGTTGAAAGAATCTTTCGAGACACTGAAGAGATTCTGTTGTATCTTTAAGGACAAGTTTGATAAACAATAAAGTCATAGGACTTGACTTGGTGTTCCCATAGATAACGTGCAGAAGACTACCTTGTGGAACCACTATTAGAGTGTTTCTCAATTGCTTAACAGAAATAGATTATCAAATGATATTATTATCATAGTTCAGTACCTCTGTGGTCTTCATAAGTTTGAAAGGACTTTGTTCAAATAGATAGAATGGTACTTGAATTGAAAAAATGGCTTGAAAAGTATATGAAAGAATCATTGTATGCTGTAAAGATGACTATGGTACAAAATATCCAGTGAATGTTTTAAAGGCCAGAGGAATCCTCTTGTAGTGTGTATCACAATTTATCAGTACTCTAGATGATAATTTTGATATCGTTGGTTGTTGCTCAGAATATGTGCAATCATATATTTTAGTTCACATAGCACGAAACTGCTTATTTATGGATATAGATATTGTCTACAAGCTTTAGTTTTGTATGGAATGAACCAGGTGAACGATAGGATCTTGCCGTCTGGTGTCTTAATGACCTAAAAACGAACTTCAAATTCCATGAAACTCCTACTAAGCCTTCTATTTTGATATTTGAATGCATGAACAGGGAAGGATTGTTTAAAGTTTCTAATTCGTTGCAGTTGCACATCAGGCGCTTGCCACAATCGAAAACATTCAAAACATTGACTCGTCTCTTTTTGGGATTTCTGTGTTGTTCTTTTGCAGCTCAAAAACAGAGTTGACATGGTCAAGCCTACCGTAGAGGAATATTTCAAACCTCCTCCGAAAGACTGCTCACAAGACTACTGTGACCCTTACGAGTTCTATGAATGGGTAGGATACGCTCCTATACTTCAATCGTGGAGAGATAAAGCCTCTTTTTTTGTATAGCAACAATATTTACAGAGAGAGTATAAAGTGAAGACCGAAGAATTCATTTACATCAAACAAAAGGTCAAGGTAGGTGGTAGCTTGAAGTCTTGAAAGATATTCTGATTGAATTCTTGTGCAAGGAATGTTATTATCGAGAAGGGGTTGCGCATTATAAAAACTGTCGGGAGCTGGTTGATCAGTATTGGAAGAAGCTACGAGAGGTTCGTCGATTCTTTCACGAGAAGAGGAGAATCGTACCTAGTGATGAGTATATTCCTGTACCTAAAAAACAAGAATCAGAACAAATCCTCAGCGACTCTAGTGAGAAAATAGAGGACGGCTTCAGTGACACAAATGGTGATTTCCATTAGTTTTTTTAGCAGTGATATTTTGGCAAAGGAAATGTAGCCTCTCAAATAAAGTAACTTGTTGGAAGTAAACCTTGAACCTTGCGTGTCAAAGGTTGTCTTGATAAAGTGGCTTGTTATCAGACACCCAATGAGATGTGGCATAAGGAGAACAACTTTTTGTTTATAATAGAGTACCAATGATACCATTGATAAAATGTATGTTAAGCGTATCTGTCGTCAACCTTGCAGTGAATTCAATCTTATGACCCCTTGCAGTAGGTTGAAGACTTTGTAGTAGGGTTGTCTAGAATTGCCAATATGGATAAAGTTGTCACTCCAATGTGGCTATTAAATGAAGTAGTATGGAATCAAAAACAATAGTTCCAACTGCAGCTACACTACCAATTATCCAAGGTAGTCGACGCAACCAAAGCCACAAAGATGTTAAGTGATCCATTCGCACAGTTTCTTCCTCATTCGATGCTTCATGTGAAAGACGATTGGGTACCGGATGCTGTCTAAGAATATTATTGCCTAATTCCGATGTGTTACTATTCATGACAGAAGGACTGTCGGATTCTTCTTCATTATCACTTTCTCCTTCCAAGACATGAACACCAATTTGGTTGTTATTCTGTAAAGCAGTGTATTCATCTTTTTCTGCCCTCATATAAAGCACTCTATTTTCTGTTGAGTCTTCAGTGGGTTCATGAAACCATTCACCACCAGCAATTCTCCACAATAGAAAGCACAGTTCTGCTGCTGGTAGTAGTAGTGCTAGAAAGATTATCCATCCAATGAACAGAAATTTTGCCTTATCTAAATTGGATACTATCAGATTTAAATTCTGTATATTCTGAAATCCTAAGAAAACTTCCACAAGGCCCAGAATGGTAACAAACGCAACAATTAAATAATGAAAATTATTAGAAATTGTTCCAAACATATTTTTCAAGTTCAACAGTTGCACTAACCCATTGAGAAGACATATAAAAAGCAATCCCAACACTACAAGGCCAATAACATTATGTGCTGCTACAGCTGACTGTATCTTTATGCCATGAAGTTCTCTGATCATGATTATAATGCCACTCAGACAACAAGCAAATGCACTGGTTAGAAACAGTACATGTGCATATAGCCACCATGTTTCACCAATGACAGGTTTTAAATATCGACAAGAAAATACACTAAAAACCATTAATAATGCAACAGATGCATACTCTAAGCTTGCATGCTTCTTCATTAAGCCAATAGAAGGTATTGATTCTTGCTTTTCTCCAACGACTGGCGAGGGCTGAACCAAAGGAGTCTGTTCCTCTTCTTCATCCTGCACTTGATTGACTGGTAGCGTGCTTTCTGCAGAAGGAGAGGCAACAATAGTTGGACTATGAAGGATTCCTTGTGGATTCTGCACTGATGGCGTGATGGGTTGCGTTACTGTTGGCTCCACTCCAAAAATTATGTCTGTACGACATTCTACAATGTCATACTGGGAAGGAATCGTAGAATATTTATCGTTTGGAAGACTCAAAGGCTCTAATCGATAAGGTACGTCTCCTTCTGTCCAAAAACAACAAGGGTCACCAAGTTCCACTCCATTAGAAAGGCCATCACCGTCAGAGTCTTTCTCACATAATGCTCTAGTCCACCGCATACCAGCTTCAAGAAAGTCACGTCCAAACTGATTGAGCCCATTTCCTGGTTCACACCACGAATAGGGATCGTTTAGAGTTTGTCTCAAGTGACCAATGGCCTAAGCAACGAGTTTATAAACTAGTGCAAAGAATATAGTGAAGACGAACCTGACAGTTACTCAAGTTTAAAGAGTATAATCTGTGGCCATTTGGTATCAAACCCAGAAATTCGAAACGTGCTGTTACTCGTAAACCACTTAAGAACAACAGAATAAAGGTTAGGATAAATATTTGCTTCTCCATTGGAAAATGAACAACGTGTTCTTTTCCTCAACCAAAGGACGAGAAACGTTTCTCAATGGATTTGTAATGATTTTTGGGCAAATGTCTTCTAGAAAGGCATCTCATTACAAGTGACTATCAGCACACAAGTTGTACTACATGTCATCAAAACAACTGGTTATAAACAACTTTATTTCCTTGGTCTGTCTACCAGCTTAACACCCACTCTAAAAACCACATCGTAGATCTTCGACGACTTCCTTTTGTTTAGAATGGGATTTTAAAGAACTAACTGTCAGATATTACCCGATGTATCTGTAAATAGTTTTCAATAATTCTGAAATCTTGGAATATGGGGAGGGACTATTTCTGCTTCCATAACGATGCAAGTAGTTCTTAAGGATGTTGAACAAGATTGTAATGTATGTATATCCCTAGTAAATGTTCTAATGAAAGCCAAGACACAGGCATTTCAACAGGGCCGAAATACAAAGATAATGAATCCACGATGTATAATTACCAACGAATAGCAGACAGCTTCCATCGAAGAAAAGAGTTTCTTTGTATTATATTGGAAATTTTCAACTGAATGTTCGCGAAACCTGTAAGAATAACAAACGACATCAAGGCGTTGGATAATGAGCAAAAGCCAAGCTGAAGTAGTTAGACAAGTCCTTCTGTCAAAACTATGTTTACACGTTGTCTTCAACAACTTAAATAACTTATGTCTGGATATGAAAACAAGCTGCTTTCTGCTTTTACATATCACCCAGAATGTATAATAACACAAGCCTTATCGAAAGGCATCCTGTCGTCTTCTACTTTCCACAAGTATACAAGGATGACTTGAATCAATTGGGGTAGACAGCGTTTTTGCTTCGTCTTCACGTTCCAACAAAATAAGGTTAAGAGTAACCATATCAACATGTTCACTAGTGTTATACAAGTGATATGAGATAAAGGTCAACTGTAGATCCAAATGATAATGTTAGTGTGGTTGACAATAGTCAAATGTTCTGCTACCACAAAATCTATGGAAAAGCATAAAATATTACAATCTGTAGTTCATTGGTTTGCAAAGTTTCAGGCAATCTTCTTTCAGTGAATTCTTAGCATCATATTCCATCGGAGCTTTATTGCCAAAATCTACCTGCAAACTCAACAGAAATGACTTAATGTTTCAGATAATTCAGTGTTTATTTAAACTTGCTGCTGATAATATCTCTAGAAAGTGGATGTTTTGTTGATTTAAATGAAAATTTCCTTTAAAACTCTCTATTTGTATCATCTCAAGTTTTGAATGCTCATCCAAAGACGTTTTGGTATAGGCAACTTGCACAAGTGTCTCATCCAATCCAACAATGCATTGTAGGTTCGTTGAATGATTCGATAATGGACGTGAAACTTTCAAATACTATTCCGAAAGTATAATTAATCAACAATGTAAAACTCATTGTGAACAATGACAATAATACCATTTGATTGCATGTTTTATAGCAATCAATCACAAAAACATTAGTATGTACTACTTGAACAAAAATTTCTTTCATAAGCTAACTTTTCACATAAATTACGAAACACGACAAGATGGTTTTAGCAATGCAAGGAAACTACATTCCATCCTCAAAAAAGGTATACAGGTCGACCATAACAAAATATCATTACTGCTGAACACATGCTTTGCTTTTATCATGATTGACTTGAACATTCATGAGATGAAGAATATCACGCAGTTTCGACTTCATTTCTGAGGCCGTAGGACGCATAGCCGGATCAGAAGACCAACATGCTTTCACAAGAGGTTGAAAATACTAAAAGACAGCCACCCATAAAAAACAATTTTTATCGAATAAAACATCACTTACGTCAGAATAGCTACATTCGCATACTAGCTGCGGTCGTAGTCCTTCTTTTAATACTGCACTTGCTAACTAAATAGTTGAGAACAAGAGTATTATAAACGAGTCTGACACTTGCCAATTTGCCATGGAGTCACGTGAGGATATTCTGAATAGGGTGCGACACCAGTTAGAAGTTCATTTAAAATAACTCCGAGAGAATATATATCGACTTTAGTGTCATATTGTCTGTCATCTTTAACATCATCCACTGAAATCACTTCAGGAGCCATGTACCTTGAAAGACCTTTAATGCGAACACACGCAAAAACACAAGAAAGCCCTACCAATATGTCCCAGTATCAGCAGTAAACGTTGACGAAAATCTTGAAGCCTTTGCGACCCCAAAGTCCAGCACCTTTACTGTTTTAAAATCTTTGAGAACAAAAAAGTTCGCTGGTTTCAAATCACGATGAATGATCTTTTTTGAATGTAGATATCTAATAAATTCCAAACATTAACTATTTTCAGCATATAAAAATTCAGAACATACCCCACTGCCTCCACACAATAATAAAATATTTCAGTAATTTTACACAAGTCTCCTTTGAGTTTGTCTTGTAACTTGCGCTAGGTTTCAGAAAGTCTTTTTGACAAAAGTATGCATACCTGCTGCAAAGAAGCTCCTTCCAATTTTTCCATCACCAAGTAGAGCTTATCGTCGTTTTCTCCCCAACCGTAATATTTCGGTATGCCAGAGTGTGAAATACTTTTTACTATCTCTATTTCGTTCCGTAGCATGCCTTCTGCTTCAGTGGCGCCACCTTTGTCAACCAGTTTTAACAAGACGGGAACTTCACCCCATATTCCTTGCAGAAAATAAACATCCTCATATCTGTTAGCAGAACTTATTAAACGTATTTCTTCCCAAGGAATAAAAACAAATTTCTTCCAACTAGTAAAGTCAAACGTTATTCAAACTACGACCACTAAAACATATACGTACTGATGTTTCCAAACCATGCGTGTTGGAAAGGCCCAGTCACTCATTTGTTCTTCGACAACCTTAGAGCATGGCAGTGAAATTTGCACCTTCACAATAGAATATATTTTCTCTCAAAAAGGATAGAGATAGTAAGCTTTATTTCTTTTAATAATTTCTAGAATATAATTCCACTATTAATTCTGTTGTTTGCACTTTTCTAACTCTGTTTCGTTTCCTACTTGTCAACAATTTTATTTAGAGGTTGGCCTTCACGAACACTGGCCGGCAAATTCAGGATATACTTGTACATTTACAGCATACCGACTGCTACTGCAAATTCAGTAAAGAATAAAGTTGCCAATGTCTATGGAAGTCTTGTTGCCCAGCCAGTTTTCCTTCTGTTTCTAGACAAGAAAATAAGTTTCTGTTGTTTTTCGACATGGCATTTGACAGTCTTCCTTGAATAGCGTAACTTCCTTGAAAGCTTTCACAATATAGACACAAGAGTTGATATGTACAAATCAACAGAATGACGTTGTCATGGTTTTGCTGAATGAAGTAGAATATGGCCTTTTGTATAGATTCATGAATAATCACATTGTATTAGTAGATGTTCATTTCTCATCCTAATCAATGATACGAAGAACAATTATTACAAAAATCAAGATTAAGCCAATAAAATATATCAAAACTAATACAAATTCACAAGCGTATGGTCTATACACTTCTTTGTATGCGTTCAGACATCGTTCACTCACGATGACCTTTTATGGGTCGAAGGGGATCTTTGTCACCTCTCACGCAAGACTTGAGATCATTATACACAGGGAAATTCACATTTGTCTTCGAAAACCTCTTGTCTCCCTATACATTATAACATTTATACTCAGCTCTTGAATGACGACTACAAAAGATGTTAGCTAGCTCCTGTGGTAAACATAGTGATGTATTTACTTTTCATTCATTGTATCCAATTCCAAAAGTATATGTTTGGTGATAGTTATGGATGTTTGTTTCTCTATCTGCCTTCAATCTTTTATGTCTTACTATTTGGTTCTATCTACATTTGGAAAATATACAACAGTTACACAATCATTATTCTCATGGTGCAGTGTTGACACACCAGAGACACTGTGAGTCAATAACGAAAGCTTCGATTGCATTGGTTTTATTATAAAACATTATTTCCAAGGCCAAAAATAATCAACGGTGAGATACATATTTCAAAATTTCATTACTAGGTTGAATAGAAAAAGAAACTTGCATGAAACATGTTCTTGGGTTTCTGGATAAACTGCTTGTCTTTCTTACAGAATAGACTCAGTCACTAAAGACACTCTTCTATACCTGTTCCAGTAAAACAGTGACGTCAAATTTACGCAAGAGGTAAAGTCATGCTAATGACTGAGGTGCTACGTATGGTCTTTGGACATTACTATCCATTGTTTTCTGTTAAAGTTCAAACGACAGAGTGAACGAGTGGATTCTTTTAGAAACCCTTATTATCTTGGATGACAGCACAATAAGCTGCATCTTCTGAGATATACATGTTTTTCAGGGAGAACGTCAACTGGATATGACTATTCAACTTATGAGACACCAACCTTTGTTGCTTGAAAAAGATTCTAATAAAAGCTTTGATACGATACAGAACTTTCTTTCAGCTTTTCTTCTATACAGGTCCTTTTGCTGAGAAAATAACTCTTCGAACGAAGAATAAGTTATTGAATTTGGGGTCTACTAACGTTGGTCGTTTTATATCCTTTGCTATATCAAAGTCAAGGTTATTCGTAAAACTCGTGGAACAACTGATTGTGACTCTTTAAAGCTTTGTACGTAGCTTTAATCACTACGAGTCATTGGAGAAGAAAGATGTTTCCCGAATTTTGAACATTGTCGTAACTAAATGAACCATGGGATGGTAGTACAAGAAGACTTTTGAAACGTCAAAACCTGTTAGACTATCGGTTGTTCTTGGTTGACCGATTTGTATGTGCAGCCGACAAGTCTACGCTTTGTGTGTTCACTGTTTAAGTACTGCGGAGTCATCTGGCAAGAAGATGAGAAAGGTGGCGAAATTTCTGAAGGCTATGAAATTTTAGTAAGAACAAAGTAGTCATTTAACATACGAATGCATAGCCGTCTGTCAGTGTTAAACAAAGGACACATAATGGTTTGCTTCCTCCGTACAGTAAAAGATAGATTAGAGACCATAAACTTATTATACGTTTACGTTTTACGCAACTTGTTTGCTTCTATATAAATGTCCTCTTACGGATAAATTCTTGAAGATGTAATGCTAAACGAATAGGAACAAGGATTGAATTCTCTATTACAGTCAGTTTTAGATTTCCGGTGATAAATGTTGAAGGCTCATACATTCAATCATCTCCTAGGTATTTTTGAATTGGTATCAGGAATAGGTCCACATTAATAGTCATTCCAAGCCATTCAACAATGTCTTTAAAGTAGTGTTTCATATAGGCTACCACTAGCTCCACTTTTTTGAATACTACTCCAGACCATTAAACCATTCTTTTTAAGCCAGTTTGTTCATTTGGATGTGTGGTTGGCTTGGAGAAATGTTTCCTGTTCAATGGATCCATAAGAAGAATGTCTACGCTTGATAAACAGCTTGTAAGAGAAAAGCAATGCCATATATTGAGGCATCACATGAAGGTTAACAAATTCTTTAAAATACTGGTATTTTCTTGAATGTGTAACCCAAGTGGCGGTTTGGAGAGGCATGCTATCTCTTCAAAAAGGAATTCCTGATCAATTGAAAGCAAGTGAATTTATACGCTATTAATAAACATGTTAGATTTTTTCTATCCAAAAAAGGAGGAGAACCAGTGAAATGGCACAGAACTCTTTCAACTGAAGATTGTTATATCAATAAAAGCAATCATGTTCGTTGAATGCTTGGACTGTTAGAAAATTCTGTCAATATTCCAATGAATAGTTTTATAAGTAACTCTAGGTCACGAATGCTCATGCATGTCAATAAACCTTGAGTTGGGGAAGTAAAAGTCTTCCAAAATGTGAAACTATTGGAAAGCAAACAGAAATTTGTTCTTCAAAAAGGCCACAACGCTCTCTCAAGAAAGTATTCCAATCAAATGAAGAATTCATCCAAATCGATGCATCTGTAACTTGTGCTTCTCTTGCATCTTCCACTTGCATGGCATTGATACCTACCTTGGACAAATATTTCTTTCCCTTTCAACTCCAACTTGCTAAACTTCTGTGGGTTCATCTATTAACATTTCTTGCAACCAACTGGTCAATGCAGAACTTAGTGAAGCCAGTTTGGAATCCGAATGAACAGTATCGTCATTTTTAAAGACTTGTTCCAATTGACTGTATGCTTCTCGACCTAAAAATGATTGCAAGCTAGTTGCAGAACAAACAACCAGTTGACAACGTGATGGAATTCTCAGCCACTCATTAGCAAAACCAGAGGCAGGGGCAGATGATAAAGATTGGCAAAGAAGTTGTCTATTACCATTTTCATAGTAAACTCCACTATTCAATATCCAATTCTGATGATATGTCAACTGCTTTGTCACGTGTTTCGTATATTTGGTACTAACAATGACCTGAATAACAACTATATTTTTGGTTTCCAAATCCAATTGTTGTGCTACTGGAATAAGAAACTTTTCCGTTTCATTCTTAATAAGGGAAAGACCAACGCCTGGTCCTGTTAAGTGATAGCATTTCAATGAGATGCCAATGAGATATACAATTGGTCCCTCTTGTGAAGAAAAGGTTACAAGTTAGGTTGAGTCTGTCACTTGACTGGGAGAAATCGTCTCTTCCGTTACATTCTTGGATAAGCGAATGATTAAATCAGGTCCCTTCGAATATTGAGAGAAAGGAATGAAAATACCATCCTCTTTGGAAAGAAATACATCATAAAATATATTCCATGCATTTGGATGATAGGTCGTATCTGCGGTGCTTGCATCTCCAGAAACACTGGAATTAAAAGAGGTGACATATTGAGGAAGAGGAATACGCTTTCTCGATTGCACGTCATCAACCTTAACAAGTAAATAATTCTCCACAAAAGTCCTTTGAAATATACTAATTTCTCCCAATTTTGAACAAAAACATAGTTTAAGATACACAATAAGCGAGAACAATATTTCGAGTTTCAATCCACCACCCACATGACTATCTGATGGGATTATTGTGGAAAACAAATGCGAGATAAAACGAAACACTGGAATCTGCTTGTAATGAGTCTCAAGATACTTCAAAACAATCTTTGGATAAACCAATGTGAAAGTGCTTGACGCTTCATCAGAAGTATAATAGAACCCAAAATGACTGGCAATATCCAAAACATATTCTGAGTGACTACCCAAGTTCATCAAATAGGAATGTGTTCCATGAGTGTGAAGAGGAATTTCTAAAGCACTAGCAAGTAGCATCGTAGAAAACACCGCAACCATCCTTGGCTTTATAGTCTCACGATTCACAAAAAGAGATTCCATCATAGGAATAGTTTCCAATTTCTTTCCTAAGTCTTCAACTGAAAGTTCTCTCCATTCAGGATAGAGTTCACACCTCTTTGTCCATTCGGATAGGACATAGGAAACATAGATTGGTACACCACCTGTATACTCCCATATTACTCTTGAACATTGATCCAGTTCTTGTCTATTACTTGGAAATCGTATTTGTTGAATAGGAGTTTGATTATATAAGGAATGTTCCATGATATAGTGAACACTCTGGCAAGGTAATGGATCCAAAGGTAAAAATCTAACATAATTCCAGAGCGCGTCGTATCTTGTCTGAGTACGACTGTGTCAACTCTTCCTGCTATGACGCAAAACACATATGATGAAAGAAACAATGGTCCCAGTGTTCGAAAAAATACACTATATGCTTTGGATGAGTCTTTTTTAGAAGAAGGACTCTTCAGGTCACCGAAGTGGAAGCGATCTTTGACTCCCAAACAGCCGATTTCATTTACAAATAGAGGTATTTTTGGTTGATGACTCGCAACAGTTTCGGTAACCATCTTGAGGTGCCATGAAGAATAAGAGGAAGCACTTCAGAAAGTAACTCCGCAGCGTTCGGAAACTCGGATAAGGCAGATTTGCAAATGTTTTCGTAGAAAATATATTCAAAGTGAGTTCCCTCTTGTGAGAATGCAATGAGGTCCAAGTATACACACAAGGTCAGATTGTAAAGTGCATCCAAACTCTCTTCTGGTATTGCACAACCTGAAAGGCATTAGTACGATCTTGCTTGCTAAATATATTCTTTATTTATGACGAGAATGTCACGAAAACGTTTCCCTAAGGTCGTTTTACCGGCGCCATTCATACGCCCAGCAAAGCAAACGACGGTACGCGCTGCAAGACCTGGTGTGGGGTCATTCAGATCGCAAGAGTCAAAGAAGGCATCTAACACTTATAAAGCAGCTTGTTGACGAATTGACCAAGGGAGAAACTAGGTTGAACCGGTCTTTCGCAATAAAAAGACGAGTCCATTGTCAACTCAAATTCAATAAAGTTTCACACAAAAGCGATAGGCTGTGATTGATTCCCTTTTCTATGGGAGACAAGGGAACATTGTACCAGTCGGAAATAGAAAGGTTTTTATGATGTTCCAATGAAAGAATCTTTTTGTTTTATCTACAACTATATACAATAGGAAGAATTGGATAATATATGTTAGATGAAGTCTATTTATCATGGTGAAACACTGTCTCTATCAAAACGCAGTCATATTGCCTTTGAAAACAATGAATGGAAAAAGATTATTTTTAAGTCACTGGAGTATGAAAAAATCTTTATTACAACAGATGCAGGTGTTTCTGATATTTCATTCAAGTTGCATAGTGTGTACTTGGCACCGAGTCTTGTTGTTGACATTGTCTGTAAACGTTGTTGGAAGTCAGAAGGAATGGGTTGGTCAGACATTACTGGTGAAGATGAAAAGTTTCTTTTGCTGTTCATGATCAAATACTGTCGGAGTCTTTGAAAATGTGTCATTGTATACTTATTATCATTGGTACAAAATTATCTTCAGCTGTTACAACATAGTTGAATGATGAGAGTCGTTGTTATTCTAGTGGTTCTCTTATTGATGATACTTTTAAAATACCTCCAAATTGTGAATTTGTTATTCTTTCTGAAAATGATTTGGAAATGTTTATTGAGAAAGAAATATTGACTGGACTTGGAAGAGCATTTGGTAGGACTGACAAACCCACTTTGGACCTTATTGGGACAGACTTTATGCAGCAAATTTGTAGTTGTTTAATGTTTTAACTTTCTTATGATGGTTGCCATATTGATATTGAGATGAAACTTTTCATTTGTTTACCTTGCATGAACCTTTGTGTTTTACTTTTTGGGCAATGTGGTATATTCGATTATCATATGCTATCCAGTAATTATTTTGGACCACTCGAATGTTCTGCTCAGACAATGAAAAGATAGTGAAAGATGAGTCGGACCGATAAGGATAGGAGAAATGTTAAAACTTATGCAGCTACCGAACTAGAACGATGAGGAACCACTAGAATAGACCAGTGTTTAGGTTGATCACAGATTATTGGCTTAGGCATTCATTGTATTATACAAGCCTTTTGTAAAAGCTGATGTTTTAAGTATGAACGTGGACATAAGAAGTTTTCTAATTTTCACTTCTAGTCCACCACTATTGGTGTAGGGTATGTAGCATGACGATAATGATGACAAAAATGAAGAAAAGTTTTTAATTAAAACACAAATTGATATCTTTTATTTGCCACAAGTGACGTGTGAATGTTTCCTTCGTGTTTCTTTGAATTGTATCGGATTCAAGTTGAATTTGCCAGAGTTCTCATTATATTATGATACTTCATACTCTTTCCATGGTCTTTTTTTAACTTTTTCACTGTTCCAACGTTCTGAATTTTGTCATGTTCATATATGAAGGTTTGTCTGTATTTGTCTAGGTGAACAATGGAAGCATGATGGTGGGTTGACCCTCATGGCTGGACCAGGAGAATGAAAACAAATTGAGCTCCCTAATGTGTTTCTGTGCTCGAAAAGGCCACCATTTTCAAATAAGCCTTAAAGTACTATTAATTTTCTTACTTGTAGTTTTCACCAACAAAGTGAGCAACATTTTTGCGAGCAAAAGTGACTGACTTGAAAATCAACTGGTCCCTTTTGATTGTACTTGTCCAAGTTTAAATAGAAGATAAGTTGAAAAACAGTTCATTTCTTAGAATCTTCCTTTACTTTAAGAAAAAGAAGATGAACTCACAATAACTAGTGCTTTTATGAAATTTGCTAGTCTCTCTGTGTAACAAAAAAGGACAGAGCATTTACTAGTCGCATACTAGTAGCTGACAAGGCTACACTGGTCTTTTTGTTTTCGAACAAGTTGTTTCAATTGTCTTGACTTGATTTGAAGGAGAAAGTTTTTGACACGTCAATAATATTTCAAGTGGTAGTGAACACAACGAGTTGTATCAGTCGACAAAAGTATCGCTCCAACGGCAAAATTGTGTCTTGGCCAAGGTGACCAAATTTGATGGGATTGATATTGCTCTTTATTAGTGGATAAGCAGCTCAACCATACCTTAACACTATGAAATATACAGAATGATTAGTTGAAAGATACACAACCAACAGTCCACTCAATACAAGAGAACGAAATGAGTTTTCCCAAACTAAAAGTTGGGAACCTTTGGAAGAACCACCAATGTGACAATTACACAGTACTTGAGGAGAAACTGAGTGAAAACTTGTAGTCACGTCAACACAGTAAAAAAAAGCAGGACAATCATGTTGAAAAGATGTTGAGGATACTGAGCCTCTAACGTTGAGCAGTTGACTAGGAAAGTTTATGAGACCGACGAGTTGAGAAGTAACCCTTGAAAGGACAACATTCACAAAGTAGCTAAAGGACAGTGGATATAGAGGAAGACAAGATCTTTATAAGCACTTGACGAAGCTCTGTTTAATTTGAATGTTAGACTAGTCCAAGTGTCGCTGTTTCAAGTTACTACTGCAAGGTGAAAAGTCCAGAAGACAGGAAACCCGGGGATCAAACAGCACAGTGCAACACTATATAAGCGAAGAGGATACAGTTTTAATTACCACTGAACAAAAGGCACCATTGTCAATGGTGACTGTTTCCTCTGGGTTAAAATTAGCCTTGGTTTATTATGATTTGCCTTGTTATATTTTATTGTATTGGGTTGGGTACAGCGATGGAGACCCTGAAAGTTTCACTGAGAGGCTCTTTAACCACTTCTCGTTGAATAAATAAAGTTTTTGTGACATAATAAACATATGCTTGATGTCACTTGAATCAACTTAAGCGATTACTCGACATTATTGTTGAAAATTGAAAAGATTTGACAATGATAGTCACCTTATCAACTTGAAAGATATGACTTTTAAATACTAGATTCGAAGAATAATATAGGCTTGTACTATTAAAATCACCAGACTGTGATGAATAGTCAACAGAGCCAACACTTTAACACCGAATATTTTTACCCAATTGAACGAATGGCTGAAATTCTCGAAGTCCAGAGCCCAAAGTTTTGGAAGAGTAAGGCACAAGGGAGAGAACTACTCCACCACTTGAAGAAAAACAGAACCCAAACTTTTACTCACTTTAACACAGTAATGAAGCGTAAAATAACTAGGTAGAAAAGTTGAAGAAGCATTCTGCAGGATTTACTTTGAGTAATGGAGTGTAAAGGTTTACAAAGGACAAGAGTCAAGAAAGAACCTTTAAAAGGACAGAATTCAGACGTCAATGAGTTAATTAACAAAAGAATATAACTAAAGAATGGTTTCTGCATATATAAAAGGGTTAAAAAGAGAGTCAGCAAACGTCTAATAATGCGACATAGCTACCTTGTAGGACCTTAGTTGCAGAGTATTTTAGAAAACCATTTGGCGAAGCTTTTTACAACTCGAATGTAAAAGGAAACCAAAAAGAACCTGTTAGAAACGACCCTTTGGAAGAAATTACGAACAAACGAAGCAAGTTGAAGAGTACTCGCAGAATAACGCATTTGAACCAAGTTGATTGCATCTTAAGAAAGGATAGGGCAACATTACTGGTCATTCTTGGTAGAGAAGAAGGTCCAGTGACTTTTCCTAGTATAGCATACAAATTTTTTGTTCTATGTCGAGACAGCCTTGTTTGACTGTAGTTTATCTTGGCTTATTGGGTTTTATTATAGACGGTTGGGGTCGAAGGAAAAGGATGTGTCAGCTTGGCGTTCAGATTAATAAGCAACACGCGAGACAGGATGTTAGTGTCCTTTTATTTATACAATATTGAAAAGTATACTATTTACGGGACAAAGCTATATCGTGTTTTCACACCATACAACAGCTATGACACGAGAGCAGAATAATTTAAATTGACTAGTATGTGTATGGAATCTCGTTTCTTGACTTGATTATATAAATTCAGAGAAGTCGTTGGTCTATATTTGAAGATTGTTTCTGTCGTGTCAATATTTACAAAGTGCTTTCAAAAGTTGGTTGGCGTAAGTTGACCAGATGAGGGTCTGTTGAGGAAGTAACTCTCGCCAAACTTTTTCTGAACTTTGGTAACTGACTGTCCTGTTGTTTGTACTCTTATATGTAGCAAGACATCCACATTTGTTTATATTATGTTTCTATAAGAGCCTGGAGTATTTAACCAACTTGATGATCCTATAAAAGGACCTTTGGGTAATTGAACAGTAGAAGAGTAGGATTGGAATAAGCCAATTATGATTTTACTTTGTCAAAGATGTTCACTATAGGATTATCTTTTAATAAGAGTCATCTTGTTGTGAGCTATTTAGGCAGCGTCTTATCCTTTTGCACTCTCTATCAACTCCAAGTTTGGATACAAACTCAACGCCATCAATGGGATAGATTTAGAATGATCGCCTGGTTGCTGTTTCCTCATTGTCCGTTCATTAAAGCATAAACAGTTTCATAAGACATTCGGC
Source organism: Galdieria phlegrea (assembly GCA_006232345.1). Classification (NCBI taxonomy): domain Eukaryota; phylum Rhodophyta; class Bangiophyceae; order Galdieriales; family Galdieriaceae; genus Galdieria; species Galdieria phlegrea. Next base: position 129,832 of record SDGA01000058.1, read on the forward strand.
AGCTTACAAGCACTTTAAAAAGAAATTCAAAATATATAACAGAAGAACGAATGTAGACTGTTCATACTCAATAAAATGAGAAGAGCGTACTACAAGCAACTTTTATGTGATCAGCAATATTATTTCAAAGCAAACGATACTCGCAGGTTAAAACGCAATATGAAAATTTTCTAGTCTATGTAGCAGAAGGAGCGATTGAGTGTGTATTATAGGCTGAATCAATTTCAGTTTCTAAACTTCAGTTCCTAATACTCGAGTAAACTGTATTTTATCTAAATGGTTTCGAATTCCATTCTAACTATATATTAATTAGTATTCGATGGAGCAACGCTTGATGAAGCTACTTTCTACTTGCTTTGAGTTTTCATCATATGCAACTGCTGACCTCAAATTCAAGAGTTGATGTTCAGTTTATATAAGACATGTACGTGATATCATTTGAACCAAGTTTTGCTTGGCGATTACTCAATATCATTATTGAAATTGAAAAGGTTTGAACAACAATAGTCATCTTTTATACTCAGCTTGAAAGATATGATTTTGAAACACTAGATTCCAAGAATAATTTGTGGACTATTATTATTAAATTCAATCAATTGTAACTAGTCGACAATACTAACCGTTCGGAAACCCGACTGGTCTCTATCCTACTAAAAGACTTGGGAGCCATAAGTTTTGGACAAAGGGGAGTAGTATACCTCCACTAGAAGAGAATCACCAAGCTAAACTTTAGCCACTTTATTACAGTAAGAAACTGCAGAATAAATAGGTGGAAAGTGTGACGACCGCTCTCTAGAGCTTACTTTGAGTAGCTGAGTGTAAAAGTGTAACAAAGACAAGAGTGAAGAAGGAACCTTTTAAGGACAGGATTTAGACTCGAATAGTTCATAACAAGGAATAGAAAGGACGAAATTTACGCGTGTATATCAAAGGGTTAGACTATGTTTGCTGTGACTGGGCAAAGCAACTTGAGTGTACCCGTGAAACGATAGTTGGAGAGTAGTTTAGAAAAGCATTTAACGAAGTTTTTTACGACTTGCTGTCAAAAAGACGTTTGAAACCAACCTTTTGGAAGAATGGAAGAAGAAGAGAGACAAGTTGGAGTGCACGTTGCAGAAGAAGTTGCTTGGATCAAGTGGAGTGCATCTTAGGAAACGATAAGTCAACATTACTGGCCATTGTTGTTAAAGAAAAAGGGTCGAGTGACTCTTCTAAAGGATATGGAATACCAAGTCTTTGTTCTACTTTTAGATGAACCTTGTTTGACGACAGTTTATTGTGGTTTATTTTATTTTTTAATATAGACAGTTGGAGTCGAAGGAAAAGGGGCGTCTCACTCGCGTACGAGACAGGATGTTAATCTTGTTTTATTTATAAAATAATAAAAGTTATACTAATTGCAGAAAACAACTGTGCAATTTTATCACTCCTTACCACAACTTTGACACGAGAGCAGAATTT
>SDGA01000059.1:0-133893 GCA_006232345.1 Galdieria phlegrea
TATCAGGTCCAACATATGAGCTACTCTATTACTCTTACGGCCTTCCCGGTTGTCAGCAAGACTAAGGTCAATGGCATTCCACCAATAACACTTCCTTGTTCTCCTTCAATGGCTTGATATGCAGAGCTTCATTATCATATTGAACAAATCCAAAAGCGCGAACGATACGGGTTCCTCAATAAGAGTTCCATATTTACGAAACACTGAAATAAGTTCTTCAACAGTTGTTCGTTCAGATGCTAAATTTCCTATAAATACGCGACTATTTGGTGACGTCTTGAGGCCGTTTTGGGCAACGACTCATACATTGCTAAACCTTTTACAGAAGAAGCGGTTTCAACTTGAGAACTCTCCGAACGATTGTGAGAAGGAGAAGACCCTACAGAACGCTGAGAATCTTCACCACGTGAGTCTTCAGTGCAAATAGAAGCAATAGAATAATTTTTTGATTGTTCGCCGTTTTCTCTAACTGCACTTGTGGTATTCGTCACATCATTTTCTATTACGTTTTCAGTATTTTCAACAGTTTCTGCCGTTCCCTTGGAATCTGAAACAGGTAAATTTTCACTCTCAACCTCTACCCGTTGCTCTTCCTCATATCCACAGATAGGTTAGAGGGCTGCTTGTCTATTGTACCTGTCATAGCCGAAAAGTTTGGTAATAACGAATTAGGACATTCTTCATTATTGAGGGATTGTTCTTTTCCTGAAGTGTTCCCTCCTTCCATAATAGACTCATGATAGGATTCGTCGTCAAGTTGAGTTGTTGTTGTGAGGGCATCCTTTGCAACATTCGTCAACGGCAACGACTGAGAAGAAACGACTTGTCTCTCTCTGTCATCTATTTCTGTCGTTGTATTTCCTATCAAGGGAAACAACTTGGAGTTATTGGTCAAGTTTTCATAGTTTTCTCTATTTTCTAACACTGTTTTATCTTCTCTAGTAAAGGACTCGTCACCACTGGGTTGTTTTTCTGCGTCGTTCATCAATCCAACAATATTTTTTAGCGCATTCAACATGTACTTTGCAGCGGCACGTTCTTTACGTGCAGCTCGTTCTGTCTTAATACACAGAACTGAAAAGAGTTCAAGAGCAGAAAAGCGGTTTGGAGGTGGTGTAAGAGTCAATGCGAATAATACTTCTCTGGTACCTATCAGCTCTTCAACTAGCAACGCAGGTAACAATGCAGCAGAAACCAATGTGGATGCAACACTTTTTGCACCGGGGTCAAGCATAGTCTCCAATTTTTATTTTTCTGGTACCAACAATGCGTCTCATATAGCAACAACTGTCAACACAAAAAGCGACAAGGGAGTACATACAAAATATCAGTGACGCCACTGCAAAATCCTCTTCGACGTCCGTTTCATTGGAATATTCTACAGGTTTCAAAGATGATATAAAGTATCGCTTTGACAGTTCCCTTTTTCTGACAAGAAGATTCTCTGTGGACACCAACAGTAAGTTTTCACAGGACCAAGAAATGACAGCTAGTGCCAGGGTAGAAACCCCTGTAGAAACTGTAGACAGAACGACAAGAAACAAAGAGTCAAAGTTTTATAGTTTTATAGATAATGAAGCTGCGAGAGAAGCTTTTTGGGACGATAACCATTCGAGTCGAGTAGCTTCTACCTTTTCAAGAAGAGCCTCACAAACACCTGCTGTGTCCAGTAATACATTGACTCTTGAAGAGGATATTCTAACTGAAGGAGAGCTGAATGAAAAGGAATGGAATAAAAACGAAATGGGTTGGAAGGAGAGGAAACAATGCCTGAACCAGAAGTAGTTGCTAGATGTGTTGACTCCATTATAGAAGAACAGTCCTCCGATGCCATTACTGAAGAAGAGAAAGAACTAACTTATGTAGACTCGTTGGATAATTTTGAAGGCAGTTCCAATGCTAATATGTCTTTAATAAGACAACGTCAAAAGTTTCCCACTGAATATCTCAACCAGCAAAAGGAGGTTCGAGAAATACTTCGACAGGAACTATTGGATAGTATTCATCGTACACATGCCCAAGAAGGATTAGAGTATATGTTTACTATATGGGAAGAATCCTTCTCCCAATGTTGCTTTAGACACTACGACAATGACACACAACAAAGAAAATGCTACTAGTTCGGTTGATCGTTTTAAAAGTTCTGTCATTCAACTGGACAAACATGTTAGCCCAAGACCATGGCTATATGATGTTGCCTTGTTTCAATGCTTTCAAATAGAAAATATTGTTCTCGTGGAATATATTTTACATTGGATGTACAAGTTCGGTGTAACTATACGTCCTCGATGGTTTTCACAACTTATTAATTTGTATAGTAAGCAAGAAAATTTAAAAAGTGCCTTTGGTGTTTTAGATACGATGAGCGTTTGGGGAATTGTACCCGATAGTTTTGTCTATAGTGCATTGTTGCAAGCATGTGTTCGCTGCAGTCGATTTGAACTTGCTCTCAAAGTCCATGACTATCTACAAGAGGAAGGTTATGTTATGGATGCTCATATGTATAGTACTCTAGTGAATGGGGCAGGAGCACTTGGTGATTTAGAAACTGCTGGGGAACTATTGAAACAAGCCAAAGAACATAATGTTGAGTTGGATACTGCATTGTGTAATACTTTTTTGGTTTCTTGTGCAAAGCATCATGATGTCTCTAGAGCTTTGCAGTTATTTAAAGAAATGGAACAAGGTATTATGGGTCAATTGGCTTTACCAAATGACAGAACGTATAATATTCTTATCAATTTGTTTTGTAAAATGAATCCGCCTCAAGTGGATCGTGCTCTTTGTCTTGTGGAAGAACAGAGAACGAGAGGGTTTTCTTCAGATGAATCCACTTTCTGTCCCATCATCGATGCCTATTTTCGATTGAATGATCCCTACAATGCTGTAGAATTATTTAAGAAACTTCGAAGTGATAATACAGTAACCCTAACAAGAGTAACCTATGATACCGTCATCAATGGCTTAGGTCGAGCTGGTTTCATCGATGATGCATTTGAAGTCTTTCGTATTCGAGCAGCTGAAACATCTTTAGAAAGTTTGGATGATACTACTTATAATAACTTGCTTAATGCCTTTATAGAAAATAATCGTTTAGAAGAAGCAGAACGTTTTTTCCAAGAATCTCTTGCGTTAGGATTCAAACCTTCTACGGCTACCTTTAATATTCGTCTAAAAGGTTTACTTTCTCAAGGCAACTTGATGCAAGGATTTAGACTTGTAGAAGAAATGGTTGCCCAAAATGTACAACCAACTTTGATTACCTTTAATACATTGCTTGATATCGCTTTAAGAGGTCAGCATTATGCATATGTTGATAGTATTGTGAAAGCCATTGAGAAGAGACGTTTGAAACCAGATATTTATACATTCAATCTTCGTTTACAAGCAACTTATCGTCTTGGAGAGTTTACCAAAGCGGAAGCGATCTATTCGGAGATGTTGTCACAAAACTTCGTCCAGATGTTTATACTTTTGTCTATTTGATGGCTTGTGCAGGTAGAAGAAATGATACTACTAGAGGCATGCAATATTTAAGAGAAGCAATGTCGAAAGGAAAACAACCAAAAGGTCCCATTGCTTATCGTCCTTTATTACATTCTGCGCTTCGAAATGGAAAAACTGAAGATGTACTGACACTTGTTCGAGCCATGCAGTCAGTTTCTCTTTATTTGGATGAGAAACTTCGAATGCGTTTTATTTCTTGGTGCCGAATGCATCAAATGGATCCCACTCAATATCTTTTATCATCCATTTAAGATAACCTTTAAAGTTTTTGTTTCTCTTTTCATTTGTGAAAAATAGATTGTATCAATATATTATTTTTGACAAGAGTTTCTATAATGGAACGAGAAAATGTATCTTGTTTGAATGGATTTATTTTATTGTTTGCTGATCATCATAAAGATATGGTGTTTTCATAGTGGTAGATGACCTCTCCAAAGATATGGAGAATTTGTGCTTCCATGATGAATCTTGATGTATTGAAAAGGGAAGGTTTTGTGTTACCTTGTAGGTATTGGCATATAAGAAATGGTTGGCAAGACTCTACAACACATGCTTTCACAAATAAGCGTTCTATATTGGAACATAATAATCATCTTATCCGTGTGACCCATCAAAGACGAATGAGTAGAGCGACGAGATGGATAAAAGCAGTTTCTGAACAAGAACAAACTGTTCCTGAATTCAAGTTTCCAAAGATTGTTCCTTCTTCAAGTGCCAATAAACCTTCTTGGCTACGGGTTGTTTCTCCAGGAGGTTCGCATACTCGATTTCAGACACTCAAAGACACCATCTCATCATTAGATTTACATACTGTTTGTGAGGAAGCAAAGTGTCCCAATATTGGAGAGTGTTGGAACGGAGGAACTGCGACAGTTATGTTACTAGGAGATACTTGTACAAGGGGTTGTCGCTTTTGTGCAGTTAGAACCAGTCCCAAGCCACCAGCACCGGATGCTATGGAACCATTTAAAGTCGCACAAGCTGTAGCTTCTTGGGGAATCGACTATGTTGTTCTAACAAGTGTAGACAGAGATGATATGGTTGATGGTGGTGCTGATCATTTCGCCAGAACAGTTGAGTTATTGAAACTTTTGAAACCCAATCTGCTGGTTGAGTGCCTGGTTGGCGATTTTGGTGGAAACAAAGATGCTGTAAAGAGACTGGCTCATTGCGGAATGGATGTATTTGCTCATAATTTGGAAACAGTTGAAAGACTTCAGAGATTTGTTCGTGATAACAGAGCAAACTATGGCCAGTCATTGGAGACACTTCAACTGGCAAAAGAATGGAACCCAAAACTGGTAACAAAGAGTTCCATTATGTTAGGATTAGGAGAGACACAAGATGAAATAGAACAAACGATGATGCATCTTAGAGCGATGGGTGTAGACGCTTTAACCTTGGGACAGTATCTTAGACCTACCGAACGTCATTTACAAGTCGTTGAATATGTGACTCCAGAAAGATTTGCCTACTGGGAACAAAAAGGACTAGAAATGGGATTTGCTTATGTTGCATCAGGTCCTTTGGTGCGATCCTCTTACAAAGCAGGAGAATATTATATGAAGAATATTGTTCAAGAAAGATTATGCTCGTAAAAGTTTCCAGTATATTCAAAGAATGAAGCCAACTTAGCGCATGCTTTAAATCATTCCTAGTAATGAAGAGACAGATTCAATACTGCTGCTTTTGTGCTTTAATCATAAGGACTGGGCGAGTTCTGTTATATTCGCTGAAAAGGGTTCTCTCTACAAAGTTAGCAAATTAGGTAACCCAAAACTCTTCTTCACCATTCTTCTTGACTTTTTCGAACAGTTCGTCTTACTTTCTTCTTAAAAACTTCTTGGTCTTCTCTCCATTCCTTCTATATGTCAAATACATTTAGGGATAATCCATGCAATAACTGACAACAGTTCTGCTTACCGCAGCATCAAGATTGGCTGGTGATTCGTCGTTTGGTGAGGCTAGCATGGAAATAACACTAACTAGGATGGATTCTACTGTATGAACTGCACTCCAACGTTCAGAGGCATCTTCATAATTTGTGGGGGTCATCTCCAGGAGGATGTAATATTGATATACAAACTCTTCCATCTTTATACACGTTTGGGTGCCACATTTCGGAAGTAAATCGCATAGTTGGAGGCATGACAGGATAGTCCAAGGGAAATACTAGACGGGCTTTGAAGACCCCTCCCTCACTAAAGCAGTATAGGTTAGACAAAGTGAAATAAAACCCCTAATAACCATATATAACTTACTATAAAGTGTCAGGAGGTCCAGTAAGAATAACTTGCCACTCAAAAGGATTGGTTTCCTCTACCAGTCCAGCAGAAAAAACGCAGTCAGGGTTCTTGTTGAGTTCTGCGCGCCAAGTAAGTGTTGTTCTTAGGCAACTCCAATTATCACTTTACCTTTCAATTGTTTCATTAAAAGTAAAGCAGCTTGACTCTGTAGCTTTGACGACATCGATACTTTGCTGCTGTCTTCCCCTGAAATAGTCTTCCGTTAATTCACCAGACAAGCAGAGAGTGTCACTGCGAGTGGTTTTTCGTTGTTAACAAAGAACGAAAGATTTCAAATAATTTAATTGTTATAGCTCATCGCTCTTTTCTTTTGAAATCTCTCAATCTCAGTTTTTATTGACAGTTGTCGTAGAAAGAATATTGCATTCCTTATTAAGAGATGATAAATGCGCTACTCTATCCTTCTTTATATCAATAAGTTATTGTTGTTTCCAGCAAATAAAACAGTCTTATTTCATTAGAACAGAAATAATCTTTTTGTAACTGCTGACTAGTTACCCAATGGAGTTGGGCCATACTGTCATCGTTTTCATGACCTCACTAGATGAATCATAATTGCATAGCTGATTATAGATAAAATTGTTGCTGAAGTATTCACAGAAAGGATGCATTGGATGAAATAGCTCTTTGATAGGTTATATTATTGAATGTTCGGAAAGTTACTTTCTTTAGCATTTTCTCTGTAGTTGCCTTTTATCAGGAGGCTTTTCATCAGTATCAAAATGCAACGTTTAGCCTGGAATAGTACAATCATTTGGTCACATTGAGAAAATGATGCAATGACGAACAGGCTTAGGTGATAGAAGGAGCATCTCGTTTCATATATCATGCAATCATGATGTTAGTGGATACCAATGCTATAGATAGATGGCAAGCATGTTGACAGTATGAATACAAACGGCAACCTTTCCATTGTTTTTAAAAGTTTCCAAATTGGGAACCTCCCGATATTTTCGATGAAACTTGCAAGTTGTTGAGTTTGACTTGTTTCCAAGTGTACATGTGCATTTGTTTTCATGAAATGAAAAATCATATAAACAAATTCATTATTTCAAAACTTTCTGAACTACCAGAATCTCGTGTCTTTAAACTAGCTTATAATGCTATTGAAGAATACTTAAATGATTGGTTCCTTATCCACCACCATTTATTTCATTATGCTTATCTCTGTGTCAATGTCTGTTTTTCTCCAAGCCCACAGAGGAGTTAATATATGAACTCATCGTACAGTTAGCACTTTACCACAGTTTAGTTTCCATGGGCAATGCTATAATAGAAGTAGTTGTATATTTTGATGTTTATATTTTTTGTTGATTGGCTCTGTCAGTTTCTGGTGCGATAAAAAATTGATTGACTTGGTTACTGTCATCATACAGAAAATTTATGCACTGCTCTTAAGCGTCTACCGTACACTAAATCTGCAGCATTTCAAACTGGCAAAGACATCATTTCTTATCTTATTTTCTAAGGATTCTCCGATGCAGTTACAAGTAATACCGAGCTTTAAAATGCTGTTATTGGAGGCCAGTTCAAGTCATTCAATTTAATGAGGAAGCTCTCAAGACAAAGAGTAATTTGATGCTCTTCTTGGAACTAAAACATAGCATTTGTAAAGGAGGGGCTAAGAGCATAAGTGAAGTAATGAACAAGGCATCTTATTACAATATCATCCTGTGACTGCAGTTGCCCAATAAACATATAAAACTGAATGAGTGGTGAGGAGAATACTATTTTGTCCATTAAAAACATAATGGTGTCTTTCAGGTTAGTTTCTTATAATGCTTTCATTGTCTACCATAAAGCTACTTTTGAATGTTGCACCATGTCCAAATGTCTTCAACCATGAAACCTATATTCACTACACACCAGATTGTCCTTTATAAATGTCTCTAATATGTTTCCATTTTAAATAAATTGGTATGCTTTTACTAATGATATTTCAAATGATTGAAGATTGCTTGCTTCTATGCAGTCCATTGTTTACCACCCAGAGCTCATCGTCATTTGTGTCGTGGGGTCGTCATCATTAGCGAATGGCTTTGGTGTCGATTCCCTTGTAGCAGTTATTGTTTTGGGAAGCAGTAGAGTTCCACGCAATCCAAGCATCATGGCATCCACGTCATGTTTCAACAGGTATCATAGCTAAAACACTTTACCGAAAAGTCAGCAGATACTTTTCTCATGTTACATAACTTTGCCTCCTGTTCCAATTCAGTGTTATTCCTAGGAGACAGAAACAACCAACCACCTACGTTTCATATTCGTTTGCTAATGAAAATATTAGGCGGTGTTTGTACCCTCTTAACAAGCATCAGTTCTATGAATGTTACAACTGTTCCTGTGTAACTGAGTGGACAGCTGATACCTGACTCCATGGATGGTGTAGAAACTCCCTTGTTGGAATCTGACCAATGGCCATTGAAACATAAGACTATAACTGCTATTGAAAGTAAAGCTGAATCCTCGCTTACATTGGATGATATAGGGTTATACGCATCTTCATCACCCCATACTTATTGGCAGAGTTAGATAAGCGAAGGAACAGATGGGTTTGATTGGTCACATATCGAGAGAGGAATTGCAACCTAGACATAGGAATTGTATTGGATATCCCTGCCGACAAGTAGTTGCTCGTAAAAGGAACAGACTTAATGGGCAATTTTTACCGGAACAGTTGGACATGTTGTTATTGAGCATCAAGAAAAAGTTGGTTCTAAACAAAATGTGTGAAAAGCACAAGAGAAATGGACAGATACTTGGAAACATGTGGTCAAGACTTTTTCGGATGGGGCACAGAAAACAGTATGGAAGAGAAATACGGTGATTGGAATGATTGGCTACATACATCCGATAACTTTTTGCATTTGAAATGAGAAAGAAGCCAATCCATTTTTACAGAAAGGACATGTGAATAGTTATAGTTTCTACACAGTTGTTGTTGTTGTTGTAAAATAAGGTTCTGAGTAAAACAAATTATTTTTATCAGAACAAAGAAAACATTATCGTCTATCGAGATTTGGATGCAAGTTCAGATTCTTTTCTTGTAACGCCTTTCCAATGCAATGGCTAGCACACTTTGGAAATTCTGGTTGATTTTCATTGGCTGCTGCAAATCTTCTTGTAGCTTCTTTCTAGCAGACATTCCATAAGGTTTCATAGACCAATGAAACTCGACTTCGATTGACATCAACGTTGATTATTCGAACCTGGGCTTCTTGTCCAATACTCAAATTGATCTTCTTTCACCGCTTTCGTTTCTTTCCAGTAAGTCTCAGTCATTTCTGATAGATGAATGAGACCATCAGTAGGTCTCCAAAATCTACAAAAGCTCCAAAATCTGTTAAAGAACAACTGTTCCTTTGACAAACTTTTGTTCATCAACTTCTCTTGCCAACTTTCTCAGACTCACACGAACGGAAGTATTTAATGATGAAATGACGCGTTGGCAAACTTGTTCCTTTTGGCTTAACCTTGTCGTTTGGTGAGGCAGTGGCTTCAGAAAGATTGGAATTATATCCCATTCTACGAAGTCTGAGAACGATGCAGATGGTCTCATATTGGAAGAGGTTTTCGAATCAGATTTTTCTTCTTCTACGTTTGATTTCTCCTCTTTCGTAGTACTTGATGTCTTTGGTGGTTTAATTGACAGAGAAAACTCTTTCTTTTCTGGCTTTTTACTGATAACTCGAACCTTAATTTCGTCTCCAACCTTTACTATATCTTGTGGGTTTTTCACAAAGCTATCGCTCATTTGTGACACGTGTAATAAACCTAAAGCAATATTTATCTATCGACATTTCGTAAAGACATAGAGGTAGCTAATAAACAACTCCACCATCCCGTAAAACACCCAATATCAACAAAGGCGCCAAAACTGGTGATTTTCTTCACCTTTCCAATAAACTCGCTTCCCACCTGAATGTCATCAAACACTACACGGAATTTCTTCCTTTGACACTTTTACCCCCGTGGCCGTCACCTTCCTTTTTCTCAGGCACATTCTGTTCTTCTTCACTGACACTACATTCAAGCTTTGTGTTTCTATCGCTTCAGTAGAATTCTCCGTCGTTGGTGGTCGTTGATTTTCAGTGGTGTTATTATCAATATTGGTGGCTTCTGACAAGCTGTTGGTAACCTCTTCTTCTATTGTTGCAAATGGCGCCAGTCGAGTGGCATTGTTGCAGTTTTCTATTGCCTTTCTCAAAGGAACACTAACTGTGGAAATATTCCTATTTGGCAAGAACTGTACAGAACTTTTGAGTCCCTAAACACTTGAGAAAGAAAAATAAGCAGCTTACTTGCTTTTCATAACGAACAGTTCTCTGACACTGATGACCACAAGTCCTTTTCGAATAAAGACCGTGGTGATGAAAGATGGTAGGCTTTGAAACGATCACAAACCCCAATGAAGCCATAAACCCTTAATTCTAAACCGATGGAGCTTTCTTGTTTATTAAAGAAAAACTCTTGCTGATTTCTTTACTCTTACAAGGCAATTGTCCTTTCTGATGTCATTAACAATTGAATCCTATTTCCTTCCATTTCCTGTACTTGACAACTGATGTTTGGACCAAAGAAACGATTCATCTGTTCCATTCGGTCTTTCCACATGGAAAATGGTGTTGTAGGAGAATGAAACAGTAAACCAAGTTGATAACCATGTTTTCCTTTCTCCATTTCAATACACTTTTCCACTACTTTCTCTAAAGAAGGACATTGTTTCCCGCGAACTACCAATCCCAATGCTTTCATGACATCCTGCAAATGGGTTTCATTACCATAACGATAACGAGTAACATCCTTCAAAATCTGTTTTTGAACACTTGTAGCTATCTTATCTCTCCATTTCTTAGCGTTCTCACTACTTTCTATCGGAATGGGTGCCAATTCAGCATATTTCAAAGCAAATCCTAGCAACAATAGCGGTAGTCCATACACAAATCCTAGTGCAGAACCCGAAACTGCACCACCACTTGAAAAATATTCATAAAAACTATAAAGCGTGATGGAACTTCCAACTGCCAGAACAACAGTGGCTAAAGAAGGTGAGTTTCTCTGAATCACGCTAAACTTTTGTTCGTTTGTCATACAAATAGAACCACATTTAGCAATCCTTAAACGTCGAACACGGTAATGACCAATGCAGTGATGACAATGTAATTTTGAAATACTCCAGCACTTGTATCCAAAACAACCAATAAATGACAAGGGAGACAACATGAACAAGACGTTTGAGTAATCAATCACCAATAAAATGGAGAAAATGATGAATGGATGATTGACGACAGCCTAGATGAGGTTCCTCAACAGACAGTTGGTACAGTCATTGTGGAAACATATAAACTATACCAGTTTGAGAACAGTAACATTTAGTGCAACAGACTATTTAACTGTTCATGATAGTGCCATCAGTCGCTATGCTCAAAAGGAAGCAAAAAAGCATACAATAAATCAACTGATAAACTTTGGTAGAGAACTCAGTGAAGAGAAACTCGTTCAAAGCGCCAGATATGTTCATGAAGAGCTTCCTGTGAGGCTTGCTCACCGTATAATTGACTTGAGGTCGTTGCCCTATTACGTTGTGAGTGCACCCATTAAGCGCATTTATGACGTCTATGTGGAAGCCTTTGAGTCTGTTAGAAACTTTAGAAAAATACGTGATAGTACTGACGAACAAGAATTTACTGTACTTTTGAAGCATTTGGTGGATGAAAAGTGCCAATGTGGTAGAGGTAAGACTATCTTGTTTCCTCTGAGTGTAGTGAATGAAAGGCTTTATTTAGTTACTTGCTCACGGTCTTCGTCTTGCCTTGCTAAGAGCTTCTCAAAGAGAGAACCTAGACTTGGATTCTTTTGTTGATCAGATGCTCAATTCTCGTATTGGTAGGAGAATGATAGCAGAACAACATGTGATGCTTCATGAACCTCGTCCTGGTTTTGTTGGCGTCATCAATACACATTGTTCACCTATGGAATGTTTAAAGATTGTTTATCATGAATGTTCTCGTATTTGTTTTCGTCAATATGGTATTCAAGTACCTGTAGAAATGCATGGTTCTGTGACTACTATTCCATATATTCCCAATCACTTACATTATATTCTGTTGGAATTATTGAAGAATGCAATGCGAGCTGTGGCCGAACGACATCGTAAATACAACACGAGTTCTTTGACGACCTCTCGAGATGTTCCACCCATTCAAGTTCTTTTATCAGAAGGACCAAGACAAGTGACCATAAGAATAAGTGATCAAGGTGGTGGAGTTCCATTAGATGTATTACCCAGTATCTTTTGTTATGGTTTCTCAACAATGAATCGTATGAAAGAAGAAGATGAAGGAGATTGGAGTCTATTAGTGCAACGACAATCAGTGGATGGACCAATGGCAGGTTTAGGTTTTGGACTTCCACTTTCTCGATTATATGCACAATACTTTGGAGGTAATTTGCAACTTGTTTCTATGGATGGCTATGGAACAGATGTGTATATCCATTTGGATAGAACAGGAGACATTTTAGAAGGAGTAGAAATATAACGGATAGGCTTGCTTTGATGGTTTTCATTGTTTATATAGGAAAAATAAACATGGATGAAGCCATATTCATCATGAAATGTTATTGAAGCCTGAGAAGAGGCCAGCCATGGAAAAGTTAGGCCATTGGCATTCGTCGTTTAGAGCACAAGGCATTGTTTCTTGTTGGGGTCATCTACTGCTTTCACTTTTCGAAGTTTCTTGTTATTGGAATATGTTTGTGGTTTTATACTGAGTTAAAAACACCTGCAGTAAAGCAATAGATTAGTTGCCGAATATGTCGACTTTTATGAAATCCAATATATTTTCCATTTTATCGGACGATGCAGAGGACCCTGTTGAAATGAGTCCTAAAAGACTCATGATAAAGTATCTAAGAAAGTTCCATCATCGGTGACTTCCAGTAACTCTGTAGTGAAAATTCCTCATATTGAATCTCTACCTACTGCAGAGGTTGAAGCTGAAGACACCGTTGAAGAGGTAAGAAAGAAACCAATACAAGTTGTTGTATACTATAAAACAGGTTGTAGGAAAAGGAAAAACGTTCACCACATAACTAGAAAAGCATCATGTTCCTTTACCCAAGAAACACGGTAGAGAGTTTGATCGTCACTCTGGAACAGGAAGAGGGAAGGAAATATCAAAGTCTGGAAGTGGTGGAAAGTATGTGTTTGGTAATCCAGAAGAAGAAGCTAGAAAAGTAACTGATGGTGTCAATACTGCACTTCATTTGGGTTTGAAAGATGATGAAGCAATTCGAATGGTGGAAGAACGTGCAGTAAAGGATGAGCTTGGGGAAGAAGAAACAACTGCACAGCAAGTGCAACAAGAAGAAGAACCCAAAGAGGTTTTGACATTGGACGAATATTTAGCAAGACAGGCAGAGAGAAAGTTAGAAGTGACAAAGTTGTTGGATAGAAAACCACGCAAAGTGAAAGAGGAAGAAACGACCATTGATAAGAATTGGAAGCCATTGCGCAGAGATGCAGAAGAAGATCCTACTTTGATAGGAATCGGACAGAAGAATGTGCAACACGGGAACGGTAGTAATAACCTCAACAATAGTAATAATAATAATTCTCGTTCTAAAGAGAACAAGAACAAAACCATGGATAGGACAAGAGAGTTCTTTAGTGAATTACCTTCACGTAGAGGAAGAGGTAGAGGAAGAGGCTTTGGACAGAGAGGTGGAGGCAGAAGAGGAGGTTTTAGACAAAATGAAGAGAATATCAAGACAAAGGAACAAAGCAATGCTGATGATAATGTCGATAATAAAGACAGAAAAGAAGAGTCAAGAGAATATAATGGTCGAGGAAACAATCGACTTTCTCCTTCCTATCGTGGAAAGTTTCGAGGAAGTATTCGTGGAAGAAAGAACAACTGCAGCACCAAGTATTTCTGATCCTGCAGCGTTCCCAAGTCTTTCATAGAATGGAGATAAATATTTCCGATAGAAAGCCTCTTCATGTTGGTATGAGAAAGGATTTGTGTTGGTGTTGTTTTTGTTTGAGACCAAAATCTTGCGAAATTAAATACTTTTCTATTTCGTAAGCCAATGATTGAGTTCCTAAAGAGTCCAAAAATATTTATTTTTTGTCCTTTGTTTATTATCAAAGCTTATTATATGGGAAGCGCATGTCATAATGGTCAACAGTCTATATAATCATTCGAAAGAAACTTTACCATTCAGAATAAGAACTATTCTCAGAAATGGTTGATTCCCCACCAAGAAAGGCTCCTAAAGCTCCAAGTAACCATCATGAAGTAAAAACAATGCCTAAAAACGTTGTCTATCAAAACTATCATCTCTTCATCACAGTCATACCTGAGTTTGTCCATGAGACCAAAAGTTCACTGCATAAGATATCGATGCAATAGTGTAAGGATGGTCACGAATAAAGTTTCCACCAAAATATATCCTCGGCAAGTCATATCTATTACAAGGTCGATATGTATTCATTCCACACTCATCAAACAACTTACCTTTTGGCATTTAAATAGCCAATTTGTCCAATATTATATGAAATCATTCGTAATAAAGAAAGTGCTACATCTTCAGCTCGAAATATTTTACCAAAATGCATATTGGCAACTTTTGAACGAAGCATTCTCTCGAAACCAAATCGACGCAAAATATTGCCAACCACTGGAACATTCAAAAGAAATCACACCATAACCAAAACGTTCCACAAACAACTCTTCTAAAAGCTTTTCGAAGATTGGAAAAAGTAGGTGGCGGCTCCTTTCTCATGGTGACTTTGCCAAAAGATGAAGCAATAACACCAGCTCCTAAACCTATCTTGCAATAATCTCCACCATAGATATCGCCTACTAACATATCTACGCGTTCATTATTACCCTCTTTTGTTAAGTCAATAACTTCATCGAATGTTTACAATTGGTAAGCAAGCGACAAAGACCCCAAAATGTACCTCCACTATTGTAGAGCCACTCACTCGTTCAAACTCTCCATGACCAGTAACCTTAACAATGCTCACTCCACTACCAATATGAACCAATAGGTAAGGAAAAGGATCCGGTCTGGCATCGACAAACCTTCGACATTCAGCAAGTGTTGGAGCAGACTCTGGTAATCCTGGAGGTGGTAAACTTCCATCTGGATAGAGAAAAGAAATACTTCATGCTCAAAATGTGTTAATAAAAAGGTCAGTCCAGCAACCGTACAAGACATTTCGTCCAATTTCGTCAATTCAATTCCAATTTCACTAAACAGTTTATCATATTTAAAACTACCACCTCCTGTTGCTCGAAGTTTTCGCTTTTCCTTCCCATTCTGTCTATAATGTTCGGCAATAAACTTTATACAATCTTCCATATTTCTTGTTTCGAAACAGAAAAAGTGCAACGTTCCACCCAACTCCGGAACACGTACTGATAAAGAAGAACCTTGCCTTTTGGGGTCTAAATAATCAATACAAAGTTTTGGTATACTGTCAGAGTCATTTTTTATTCGACGGGCTCCATCCGGTTGGAAGTAGATGATCTTTGCCAAGGAGCCTCCAATATCCAATGCCATAGACTTGGATTCTGATAAAACGTCTACTCTCTTCAGTAATTTTTAAAGCAATTCCTTTATTAATAAGTGTCATCTTTGGAGAGTTCATTTTGTTGTTGTATACAAGTGGCGAGACCTCGTGAAGAGACGGAAAGACTCTTCAGACGGGTGTGCGGTCTTGAAAGAAAATTGTTACACGCATGACCAAAAAGCCCTTTGAAAACGGTCTCTTCTAAATCCCATCTTGTATTTCATATTGTCACGCTTTATGATCATTTGTGATCACTGATATTACATCCTGCATTTCTATTTTACTATATTCACGAGCCTACCTACTTTACTTGGTTGCTTAATGGCTTCTTTTCTAAAAAAAAGTCCATTGGTGGTACTTCTTTCTTATCATTGCCCAAGTTTCTACCCTTTCATTCTCGTTTTTCTCCGACATCACCACAAGAGAGAAAAACTGTTTTGATTCTCTATCGTCTTCATAATAAAGATACAATAATACAAGACAAAATATTCAATGAAGATATTGGCAGCAGTGTTGCAAGAAAAGGAAAACCAATACCCTATTCCAAGTCACAACCATTGGTTATAGAGCGTTTAGAACTGGAAGAACCGGATCGTGATGAAGTTCTAATAAAGATGTGGTACGTTGGGTTGTGTCACTCCGACTATCCGTAATCAATGGAAGTCGTCCAAGACCTACTCCTATGGTACTAGGTCATGAAGCAGTGGGGCAAGTCATAAAGACTGGCGAGTCAGTAAACAACGTTACGTTGGTGATATCGTTTGCTGCTTATTTGTTCCTAGTTGTGGTCAATGTGAACCTTGTCGTGCTGGTAGACCAACAACTTGCATGCCTGGAGCCAAAGCGAATGGTGCAGGTGTGCTTCTCTGTGGGAAAACACACTTGTATAGACTCCTTGAAAATTCAGGAAAACGAGAACCAGTCTATCACTTGGGAGGCACTTCAGGTTTTGCAACCCATGCAGTTTTATCAAAACATTCAGTAGTAAAGATTGACCCTTCGATGCCTCCAGAATATGCTGCTCTGTTTGGTTGTGGTGTCATTACTGGATCGGAGCAGTGACGAATGCAGCACAGGTGGAACTTGGTGCTTCTATAGCAATTGTCGGTTTGGGAGGCGTTGGTTTTTGCGGTTTACTAGGAGCTGTTGCCTGTGGTGCTTCCATTATCTTAGCAGTAGACCTGGATGAAAATAAATTAAAGCAAGCAATAGAATTGGGTGCCACACATACGTACCAAGTAAAGAAAGAAACCGCTATTCCACAAGTTGTAGAGGATATTCGAAAATTGATAAGCAATAATGGAGTAGATTATGCCTTTGAGATGGCTGGAAATGGGCCCGCACTACAAATAGCTTATGGTATCACTAGAGCTGGAGGGACGACAGTGACCATTGGTCTACCCGACCCGAAAGTCAACGTAGCAATTCCACAAGTTTCCATTGTTGCGGAAGAACGTACTATCATTGGTTCTTATCTTGGCAGTGGCGTTGGCAGTCGGGATATTCCTCGATATGTCGAATTGTACAAGAGAGGAAAACTTCCTCTTGAAAAGTTAGTGTCAGGTATGATATCTCTCGAACAGATCAATGAAGGCTTTGATCGATTGGAAAGAGGCGAAGTGATTCGTTTGCTCGTCAATTTGAAAGAAAAAAATGCCATTTAGAATTCACCGCCAAATCAAATAAATGGCGCGAAGTGAGTATCATGGCGCCAAAGTGGTTCGTGCTATGGTTGCTCATGTCTTGTTGTTGTTGTATATTCTGTTGTTATAGTAAATGTAGAGACCTGTTGTATTTTAGTAGAGTCTTTGACGTAAACGCAACAAGTATCTCGCAATCGCCAGTTTACGCCCAACTTTTATCCAGTTGCCGCGTTCAAACGAATTCCAATACTTTCCGAACAGATTTATCCTTGCTTATAAATAGAAAGCAACCAGCTCACAAACTATCAGAAAAAAGTCGAAAGTCTACCATCATTGCTGCTTGTAAAGAACGCAACGAGCAATTACGACAAGTGTTTTCTTCCTGGTTGTCGGTTCGCCACGTTGATGAAATAGTATTGGTCGATTGGTCTTCCAAGCATTCTTTGATTAACGTTATTGAGCCTTTCTTCAACCAAGTCCCGGAATCTATGCACCTTATGATTGTAAGGGTAGAAAATGCAACCCAGTGGAATCTTGCACAAGCTTACAACCTTGCTGCTGTTTTTTCTTCCGGTGACTGGTGCTTCAAGGTTGATTGTGATACCTGGGTGCACTCTCTTTTTTTGGAAAAGCATATTCCGAAAAGCGGAATTTTTTACTCTGCTTCAGGGGCAGGACATCTTCATGGTATTTTTTATATACCCAGAAATGTTTTCTATCAAATCAGAGGGTAAGACTCCATTTTGCTTTTATGGGATGAAAGTTTATTTGATGTGATCATATTAGGTTTGACGAAAGAATCCATTCTTATGGATGGGAAGATGACTCATTATTACAACGTGCTGCGACTTATCTACAGAAAGAGCCAATTGATATTGATTCGTTGGCACATTTGCAGCATCCCGCAGAACTGCGCTGGGCTCATCAGTCTTGTCTTTTAGGGAATGACTGTTTACCTGCGTTAGAAGTACAGTTCAATCGAATACTTTATTCAAAACATTTGCCTTCGTGGTCAGAACAACAACATGGATCGGAATATGTTTACCAACGATACTGTAATCATTCCAACTTATCGTTCGTGCAACTTTGCCGAAAAAGCACCGTGATGAAACCACATCTATCGACTTCCTTACTCATGCATGTTAAAAAAAAGTCCATGCGAATCATTTTGGAAACCAAGTATCGGTTTCCTCGGCAGTCCATTGCAAATTGGCCAGTGTATTTATTGGAAAATGTCCTTCGACAGGTTATCAGAAAGTACCCACTACTTTTGATTTCCGTACAGCCTGGTAGTTTGGAACATTTATTTGCTTGTTGTAAACAACTTGCTGCAACAAGCAACCTCACACTAATATATACTGCTAAGACCATGAAACAATATCGTTTTATACTGGAAAATGGTTATCCCGTAATCTTTGAAGATAACCTTTTCATAACAAATCTTTTTCAAGAACCGTTTGGAACATCTTGTAGACCTTATGAGAATATTACTAGAAGAATGTCTAGACAGGAATGTTTGTCGCTTCATCACTTGTTAGCTTCTGGTTATCATGTCATTATTAAATAAGCCGTATAACGTGAAAGATTAAACAATAATGAATGCAAAGCTACAGGAGCAATACATAAATGAAAGTACTCGATCATTGCAGCAGAAACTATATTAAACAAAATTTAATGTTTATAGCTCCTGGAGTATTTTTCCCTGTCCTCTTGATGAGCAATCCTTTTCATGATTCCCATGGCAACGATGGAAATATTCTTATGACCATGAATATCAATTCTGCTCAGTTCATCCAAAACCTCCATAGCATGTTCCACCTTCAAGTTTGATAATGCCTCGAAAGCTCTATGATCCAAGCCAGTTTCCCGTGGTGCTTCATTCGGAAATAGGGACAAGTACTTTTCACGAACTCGTGGATCCAATGCGTGCAAATAATCTGTTTGATTCAATACTCCAGGGTGATGATTAAACGAGTCTGTACGACTCAGTTTCCGAATCAGACCAGTCACAAATGCGGATATGTTT
This sequence comes from Galdieria phlegrea, assembly GCA_006232345.1. Classification (NCBI taxonomy): domain Eukaryota; phylum Rhodophyta; class Bangiophyceae; order Galdieriales; family Galdieriaceae; genus Galdieria; species Galdieria phlegrea. Next base: position 19,063 of record SDGA01000059.1, read on the forward strand.
CGAATTCGTCGTTGATCCAAATGTTCCACTTCCCGAAGTACTGTTAGCGCGTCATCCTGAGGAATCCTCTTAAAGACTCTATCACTCGTTCATCCAAGACACCAGGTGCTAGTATTCGTCTCCTAGTTAGCTCATCAATATATTCCGTGATAAGATTTCTCTCATTGTAATACGGTCTTTTCCTAATGGTATCCATTCTATTGTAATTTCTGTTCAATGTGTTGGAAAACTCACTAGAGGATTTGCTGTACATGGTAGAACTGGAAAAATGTTCCACTGGTTGTTTGTATATCTCTGAATTCGAGGCTCTCCACGTATGCGACCCTGTACCATATGAATTGTCTTTGATATTGTTTTGAGGAGACGCAACAGACGTATTCGAACAAGGTCCTGTCTTCTTTGCACGAATCTGATAACGTCTTGCGATACCCATCCAAAAGGCCGAAGGATTACGAACAGTTGAAGGATCGACATTGGCAAATTCTTTTAAAGCTTGTACTGCATCTGCTTCATCCAGACTAACCAATACTTCCATGGCGCGATCATCAAACTTTGAAGGATGACAAACGCCAGAAGCGAACACTTGCTGCAAACCGTTGGCGACTCGTTGGGGGAGATGGGAAAGAACGGAAGGAGGCACAACAATAGGTACATTGCTTTCATAACTTTCAGCTGGCCGGTGTTTATGTGGGGATACTGCACGCATATCTTCTGGAGAATGTTGTCTGAGAATGCTCATAACAAATGCCTTTCTCTTCTTCACTTTGTAAAAATTGCGCTCGGAAAGATCTTTTAAAGCAGATACTGCACTGGGTATGGGCAACTCTTTTAAAAAAAGTTAACGCCCGATCATCAAAGTCTTGTGCTGAAACTACACCTTGCCTGAAAATAAATTCCAACTGTGTTCGAACTTCATCAGAAAGCTGTTTCCAAGCCTCGGAATCTTTCACATCATAGTGTTCAACATCCTGTCCACGTATCTCTCCAGAAGACGAGTCTGACAAACGGTCCTTCTCCTCCGCCACAACATGTGCATTCGCTTCTTCTTTTATACCTTCTCTTGTAAAAGACATGTCCTCAACGTCCATATTTTCGCTAGATTGTCCAAACGAGAAGCTTTGTAAAGACCCTGTACTAGTAAGCGTTGGCAAATTAGCATGCTTCCGTAGCTCCCCACTGTTAGAGGACGAAACTTGGTCAAAGTACTTGTCATTTTCAACCCTCAAGGTGCTATCAAGGACTTTGTTTTCTTCTTTTCCTTGTAGAGGTGACGAAATTCTATCTGTTTCGCGACGACTTGTGAAACTGGAAGAGTTCGTATCTATCGACGTGTTAGTTTCTTTACCATTAGTAGACGAGGTTTCCAATAAGGAAGCTTTATAAAGTTGAACTTTTCGTCTTTTAATTGGCGGCAGAATTTTTTCTGGTAACTTGACGACATAAGAACGCGACGAAAAGTGACTCATGTTTTCCTGTCGAGTTCACAACCGCCCCTCATCATCATCCTGTGCTTTCTCCATCTGCCTAAGATTTTCAAAATGGTTTTCTTCAGTAGGATCTCCGCGCATAGAAACTGTTTTTTGGCTATTAAACAAACACTAAACAGTTATCAAGTCCTACCCAGCGTAAATGTTCTTATTTCCTCTGCCTTTCTATGTTCTCTTTCTCTTAGACACTGTTCAAAGTCATTAGGCCTTCGCGGATCATATTCATCCATAATACTAACATTTTTCCCCGTAACAATATCTGTTTCTAATGGTTTCGTCTCAGCTTCCCCTTCATGTGACTCCACTTGGTCATCTTGCTCATCCTTCTCCTCTTTGTCACCTTGTTTTTTGAGTTCAACGGATTTTGATACATCCAAAGACACAGGTTTAGACACTTTATTCATTTGACGCTTAACCAAAACACTAGGAGGAGGCTGTAATAGTTTCGCAGCAGCAGTTGACCAACGTGTAGGTGCTATGCCTTCTTTACGTGTCTGTCCATATTCCTGATTGTTGGTTGAGCCAACAGAACCTTCTGTAGTGGTAACTGGGGCCGCAAACTTTTCTGAGGACTTGTTGGCTTGTGAAGAACTTGCAGAGGAAGACTTGGGAGCAGGTAAGTCTTCATAAAGGTTGCTAAACATACCCAACCCAGTTTTCCCAAGGAAACCCAAAAACAATGTTGAATGGTTAATATAAACGCACGGCTGTTTCTCAAAAAAGGGATCTATTCTTTCTTCTTTTGACGTCTATCCATTAAGATATTCTCTCTACCAATTACATATTTTCATTTCTTTTTCCGTTTATCTTGAGTTTCTATATAGGCAGATGGAATGTTAAATTTGTCTTCTAATAGTTTAGTCAGTTCTCCCAACAAATTTCCTTGGCATTGGACTTCCAACGCATTTTGTCTTCCAGGGAGTGCATGTACACTAGAGGCACAAGCAAAAGTTATTTGTGCTTTCTGTGAAATTTCTTCGGGATCCAATCCAAACGTTTCCAATCCTTGAATACGAGTGACATGTTTTCTTCCTCCCTGTCTATCTTCGACTATAATTAGCACTGGTTTAACAGCTCCTTTTCTAATGACAGGTTCTTCACCAGGTTTATATAATACATGATAAGGATTCATTCTTGAAAGAAACAAAGATTCTAACTCCTTCATCTTCATTGCAGTAGGCGTTTCCTCTGATAATCCCTTGGTTTTCCCTTTGAAAACAGCATCTTGTAAATAACTGTCAAGAGACACCATTCCTTCTGCATTGGTTAACTCTGGCTTCTTTGACAAATAGTTGTGTAATAGTTGGATGGTTTCTTCACGAGAATACAACTTATTCTCTTCTTCCATTAAAAAAGCAAACAATGGTTTCATATGTTGATGAGGTTTCCATAATTCTTGAACTTGTGGCTGTTTCTTCGTCATGGAACCATCATTTTCTGTTTTCAACGCTGCCTGTTGCTGTGCAACGGTATCTTGCATAAGAGGTTCAAATGATTGATACAACTCGTGGTTTCTATTAATCGTCAACACTTGTATTTGTCCTTTACCTTCTTTCAGTCTGCACAGTCTTCGTTTCGATAAGCTCTTCATAAAGGCTCCCAACTTTTATAGGAACTCTTTTTCAAGTCAATCACGGTACCCACGGGTCTACACGGTAACACAAAATCATTAAACAACTTGCTCGCTTCCATCGGTAACTGACTATCCTGAACTAAGCATTTCGCAGCTTGTAAAAAACATTGATCCAATAAGGAATCCATTTCTTCTTCGGAAGGTTCTTTTGTTAGATTCTCTCCACTATTCAGCTGTATCGCTGATGTTCTATCACTCAAATCATTCTCAATAACACATACCGAGTCTTTTGTATTGGAAACAGCTTCCGATATTTTATCTTTACTCTCTGTGCTGCCATTATCGATCACACTGACTTGTTCTAAAGAGAAACCATCATTGGGTTTCGAGCGGTCCCCAAGTGCCCAAATGTTATCTCCATAATAGTGAATAAGTTTCAACGCCTTTCCTTTCATCCCATTCTTTTGGATATCAACTGAAGAACAACAAGAAACACCAACAGCAATTGGCATCGGATTTCCTCTTACCAAGACACTACGCTTCTGTCCAAACTGCACATTGATCAAGTTGTCTTCAGATGCATAGACACCAGGAAGCATCAAGTCAGCAGCTCCTAGAATAAATCTGCTAACCTGTTGATGCGTTTCAAAATAAGGTAGAAAGTTCGGCATCTTCCATAGTGTATAAACTGTTGGAAATAAGCCTTCTTCTGAAACTTGAATAAACAAAGGTTGCCCATACTTTCCACCAGTTGTTACATCAGAGCCATTACCTTCACTAGTGTTTTGCCAACAATAAACTATAGTCTTATTTGACAGCTTCAATACAATAATGTCACCTAATTTACTGGGAAGAATATTTTCCCAGTCTTCCTCATTGAAACCAGGAAACGAAGTCTTTAATTCGGTTCTCAACTTTCGACGATCTGATGACTTTAACAGATGGTTTGATTGTATCGTGAACTGTTTCTTGAACATGAGTTTTCCGCCAGTGTCTTGTGCACTCGCAAGAAAAGACTGCTGCGACACTATAGAGCAAGTTTCACCCACTCCTCTCTTGCAATAAACATCCAAGAATGCATGCATTTCTGTGGTTTGGTACATTGGATCCATCAAATTTGCACAAGAACAAGTTCAAGATATGGAAAAAGTTCCGGTCAAATGTTAAACAGAAAACATGTCTACTGTGTAAGGAACGTAGTGAAAGAGAAAATTTCGACTTTGTAGTTGTTGGCGGTGGACCTGCAGGCTGTTTTGCAGCTATTCAAGCTCATTCTACTTCCGATGCCGGACGAAGCGTCTTGATTTTAGAAAGTTTCTCAAATATTCTCGAAAAGGTGCGAATAAGTGGCGGTGGTAGATGTAATGTAACCAACGGATTGTTGGATCCTTCGGAGTTTGCAAGGCAGTACCCTCGAGGACATAAAGAGTTGATCGGTCCTTTATCTCGCTTTGGCTCGCAACAGATATTCGATTGGTTGGTATTGTTGACATTTTCTATATATTACTGACCTACTAGTTCAGGTTCAAAAATCGAGGCGTTGAACTAAAAGTAGAAAAAGACGGACGTGTCTTTCCAGTCTCAGACAATAGCCAGACCATTATTTCCTGCCTTGAAGCAGCTTTGAAAGCTAAACATATTGAAGTTCGGTTGCGCTCTCGTGTTTTATCCATAGAGAAGTCAGGTGACCTGTTTGTTGTTCAGGTGGACGCTTCTAGACAATATAGTGTCAGTTGTGCCCGCATTCTATTGAGTACAGGTGCTGCAAGAAATATGTATGCTGTGGTATCAAAGCTAGGACATAAGTGTCAACCACCGTGTCCTAGTCTTTTCACTGTAAGTTTTTTTGTCTTGCTTGTGCCCACTTAAAAAGTAATTGTACTTAGTTCAAAATCTGCGACAACCGCATAAGCGGTCTCTCTGGTCTTAGTGTAGATGATGTTTCCCTGCATTTGTATCTTGGTAATAAGGTTAATGGAATGGACACTAAGAAAATAGAGAAGAGACAAGTAAAACCTGATTTTCAACAACGTGGACCACTATTATTTACACATTGGGGATTATCAGGACCTGCAGTTTTAAAATTGTCTGCTTGGGCAGCTAGAGAACTCCATGAAGGAGATTACCGAGGTGTTTTATCGGTGGACTGGTTGCCATTTTTATCCACGCAACATATAAGAGATTCTCTGGTCCATTATAGAAGTGCATGGCGTAAGAAACTCGTCATCACGAACTGTCCATTTCGTAAAAGTGATGCAAGTCCTCAAGTGCCTCGGAAATTATGGTACCATTTAGTTAAAGACGCATTACTGCAAGACCAATATCGGTGGTCAGATCTATCAAAGGATCAGTTAGAAAATTTGACAGCTATCTTGAAATGCAGTAATTTTACCATACAAGGCAGAGGGCAGTTTAAAGATGAGTTTGTTACTTGCGGTGGAGTAAGTAGAGATGAAGTGAATTTTCAAACGATGGAGAGTAAATTGATACCCGGTCTCTATTTTGCTGGAGAGATATTAGATATTGATGGAATTACTGGAGGATTTAACTGTAAGTATCATCAGTTTGTATTAATACCCGTATTCTCATCTGCATTGTTAGTGCAGGCAGCTTGGACGACAGGGTATTTATGTGGAAGACATGTGGCTGAACAGTATCAACGAACGACCACAACAGGGTTGTCAAAGGTTGGAACAGTTGTTGATAATACGTTGTAAATATGCCAGCACCAGGATAGCAGTGTGTTATAATGGCGAATCAAAGCCGTATCATTGAACGAAAGTTTGCAATATTGAAATTCCAAGCATAGGAGCTCCCTTTAAGAGTCTATTTCCTTGAGTCGTTTCTCGTAGAAATACTAGTAGAAGGCTAATAAGTTGTTGAATGCTTAGTGTACATTCTCAATTGGTAGCTGTAGTTGTTCTGTAATGTGAACGGACTTTGTCAGTTTTCTAGTTGATAGCCAGGTCTGTAAAATGAAACTTCTCATCATCTTTCTACCTGAACAGTTCAAAACTTCATGTTCCAGTTGTAGAATATCAGGAAATATGAAGGTCTAAGGTCACTTTTAACAGAATTTAAAAGAATTCAATGACTAAATGTTTGGCGCGCGAAAGAAAAATGAACGCCAAATGATTACCCTAAAGGCATTGCACTACTCTGATGCTATAATTTACTGTGAAGGTTGCCATGTGGGACATTTGATATACTGAGTTTGCCAGTACATGCCTTTCATTGACAATTATGGAAAAGAATATGGCAGCCCTGCTCGCATAAACCGATTGTTTCACATGCAGCTGCTTTACAACAATTATTCGAAATGCACAGGAGAAGAAATTGCCAGCTGTTTCCTTTGTTGAAAGCTTCGTGTTGAAGCCTTTAAGAGCATTTCTTCGTCTCGTCGTTTTTTCTCAAGGAAACCATGGTTCAATGAGACATTATATGAGATACTATCCAAAACAACTCCCATATTCCTTCTACTAACAAAACAACCACGAGGCTTTTACCAAGTGAATTTTGTTCATGAATATCAAAGATATGTGTTCATGTCTTTTACTTGTATCTGTTGTTCCCGATTCATGACACTGCCTAGCTCATATGTTCATCTCTTTATTCAAGACCAATTCCAAGTAATACTGGAAAAGCGATAGATAATCGGAACTGGTATATTATTATTGTTGCCTGCAAAGCATTTCTAACACTCTCATCTTGCATTGACTGATGTGTAGTAGGAGCAGCATCTTTTTTCTTTAAAACATTCTGTGCAACCTTTAACTCCTTTGTCATGTTCTATTGTGTCAATTATATTCTAAGCCAACGAAGAGAAATACACTATCAAACTAAATATTTTATTGTCAGACAGATGTTGTTGACTTTGAGCAATGCATGTCATTTATTTCTCTTCCAACTCAAACCAGTGTACACAACGTTCAGAGAATTCAATCCTCTCAATCATCCATTATCAAGACGATTCGGAGTTTCAATATTCACAATTGTTTTCACTTATAAACAACAAGTTGAAAGCAATAACATAGCTTCCTTTTCTGAATGGACATTTGGCATTGCCTATCATTGCTCTTGCCAGTATCCGCTAACAGTCATCTGTAACAAGGTCAAGTATTATGAAATAGAATATTGTTTGTATTGTTGCTAAAGACACTAAAACTAATGAAAAGAAATAGTATCAAACAAATCACTAATATTTCTTCTACCTATACACAGTGACAAGTTGCATCAATCATACAAATGGTTAAAGAAGTCTTGGGCAACTGACTATCGTGTGGTGTGTTGTAGGCCATGCCTTGGACCATTCGTCCAACAGAACTAACAACACTACAATCCCAAGTAGAACGCATACGAAACTTTGGTTTTCTAGCACATGTAGACCACGGCAAAACCACTTTAACAGACTCACTTATATCTGAGAATGGGATTATCTCCCAAAGATTGGCTGGAAAAATGAGATACCTTGACTCCAGAGAAGACGAACAATGGAGAGGAATCACTATGAAGTCGTCTGCTATTGCGTTGAAACATGAATATCAATTATCAGATAAAACCACAGAGGCTTATTTAATGAATCTTATTGACTCTCCTGGTCATGTAGACTTTAGTGGAGAAGTGCTCTGTGCTTTATCCGTCGTGGATGGAGCAGTTGTGGTTATTGATGTGGTTGAAGGTGTTTGTTCTCAAACACATACTGTATTGCAGTTAGCAGCAGAAGCAGGAGTTATACCAGTGTTGGTTCTCAATAAGATTGATCGATTGTTTGTTGAACTCAGACTATCACCGTTGGAAGCTTATCAACGAATAGCCAGAGTATTAGAACAAGCCAATGTCATATTAGGAATACAAGAAGCAGAAAAGCAATTAGAAACTGATGACCTACAAGAAATGGAACATTGGATAGAAAGCGATGAATATTCCTTTTCACCGTTAAGTGGCAACGTTGCTTTTGCTTCTGCTATCGATGGATGGGCCTTTCGAATCAGTGACTTTGTTGATATATATGCCAAAAAATTCAATATGAAAAAGCAAGTATTGCAATATACTTTATGGGGAGAATATTATTATCATTCCAAACAGAAAAAGATTGTTAGGAAACCCGACAGCATTGGAAAGCATGCACGGCCAATGTTTGTACAGTTTATATTGGAAAATATATTTTCTGTTTATCATGAAGTGTTATTAGATGCATCATCCAGTTCATCATTTGATGCCATCGTAGAGAAGAGAAAGAAAATTATTGACAAGTTAGGACTCTCTGTGTCAACTCGAGATATCAAACACAAGGAGGCAAGAACAGCATTGCAAGCCATCATGTCATCTTGGTTACCTGCTTCTCGTTGTCTATTAGACATGATAGTAGAGAAACTTCCTGACCCTCGAACTGCACAAAAGAATAGAATATCCTTTTTGTTTCCTGCTGATTGTGCTATGAATGAAGAAGACGATATTGATAGAGCAGTTGCTAAATGTGACAGTTCCAAGGATGCACCTGTCATGATTTACATTAGCAAAATGTTTAGTGTTCCTTTGAGCAGTTTAGAAAGTAGTTTACAGATGAGACTGGAGCATGTGAGAAGTCTTGCAAGAAAAGAGAATGTAGAACAAGTAGTGACTAATAAGAAAGAAGACACTTTGAAAGAGACAAGGCAGCTGAGTACTAATGACCACACCACAGGCACAAAGCCTGATGAAGAACAGAAAAGAGAACATACTCTTATAGGTTTTGCCAGAATATTCTCAGGTACATTCACAAATAATCAACGTCTATTTGTATATGGTCCTCGTTATCATCCAACCTATGCGAAGAGTTATGTTGAAGAATTGGAGCTATCGAGACTATTTCTATTGATGGGTAGAGAGTTGATAGAAATTTCTAATATTCCTGCAGGCAATGTTTTTGGTATCTTTGGTTTGGAAAATATGGTATGGAAAACAGCAACATTATCTTCCTTACCTCCAGGAAAATGTATACCTTTCTCTCCTTTACGATCACCTGTTTCACCAGTTGTTCGAGTGGCAGTAGAACCCAAATTTCCTGATGAATTAGGAAAACTTAAACAAGGACTTGGTTTATTAAGTCAAGCTGATCCTTCTGTGGAAACATATATCACAGAAACAGGAGAATTGATTTTGGCAGGTGCTGGAGAATTACATTTGGAAAGGTATGACATATTTTTATATTCTTTCATGGCTTGTTCTCATGGTGTCGTTTTTAGATGTTTGAAAGATTTACAACAGTTATTTGCATGCATAGAAATAGAAGTATCTCCTCCATTGGTATACTTTAAGGAAACTGTTTCAGGTATTTGTCCAACAGAAAGTATATTAGCTTCCATTTTAGAAGAAGAAACCTCCAAAATTATTGCTTACACCATAGACAGAAAGAAAGTCAATTGGAGTAAAATGGTAAAAGAAATGACAAGTAATGGAGCTGTTGAGTTGAGAGTGGTTGCTTTTCCTCTTCCCAAAGTGTTGGCTGATGTATTAGACAAGTCCAGTGAAATTATTCGAAAATTCTTATTATCTAATTCTACCAATAGAGATTGGTTTTTACAAAGCATGAACAAGACATCGGATAGTTTATCATTACAACATACCTATAAGGAGACTCATTTATGCAATGCTAGAATGGTCATACAAGAAGCTCTTCAACAGTTAGCTCAGTTAGAAGGAGAAGAAACAGCAAAAACTTGGAAAAGTCATTTGTGTCGTGCTTGGTCTCTTGGACCTCGAAGAATAGGACCCAATCTTTTATTGGGACCTCCCATGACGAGTCATATTGATCAAGTGATCGAAGAATCCTATTCATTCTATCAAAAGAGAAGACCAGATGGAGCAGCGGCACTCCAATATTTATTTAATTCTGAAGAATCTTATCTTTTCACCCCAATGTCATCTTTATCTGCTATTCCTATCCATACAGAAAAGACAGAAGAAGTATGGAAAACAAGGCTATGGATTGAAATTCACAATAGTATTGTTTCAGGTTTTCAAGTAGCAACCCATTCAGGACCTCTTTGTGAGGAAGCAATGTATGGTGTTTGTTTTTCTGTGGAAGAGATAAGAGTTGATTTTGATCGATTAGCTACCTTAAAGACTGATCCTTATGGTCCACTTTCTGGACAAGTAAGTACTTGATGCATTGTTTTGTATTATTTTTAATGAATGTTTAGGTTATTTCAGCTGCAAAAGATGCCTTTAGGATAGCATTTATTTGTTGTGGTCCTCGTCTGATGGAACCTGTCTATCAATGTGATATTCAAGTTTTTCAAGATGCATTAGGACCCATGTATGGTCTTTTATCCAAAAGAAGAGGAAGAGTTTCTAGTGCTGATATGAAAGAAGGCGTTCCATTCTTTGTTGTAACTGCCTATTTGCCGGTCGTAGAAAGTTTTTCCTTTGTGGATATGCTTTGGAAGGAAACTTCTGGAGCAGCCAGTCCACAAATGACATTGAGGTAAGTAATGTTACTGAAGATAAATATTACATATTTATAGTATCTAGTCATTGGGAAGTGATTGAAAAGGATCCCTTTTGGGTTCCTACGACGGAAGAAGAATTGGAAGAGTTGAGTTTAGAAGATAGCACAACAAGTCGCAATAACCTTGCAAGGAAATTAGTAGAAGCCATTCGACGTAGAAAAGGTTTGAAAGTCGAACAAAAGTTGGTAGAAAAGGCAGAAAAACAACGCAATTTATCACGAAAGAAATAAAAATAGTTGAGTTGAGCATGTGGTTTCTCAAGTGCTTGTAGGGCATTCTCTGTATTCTTCATTGCAGCCATACTACTTGTGAGAGACCATCATGAGGAAAGAGTGGCTAAAGCTTGCTAGAAAAGAAATAGACCAAGGCAATTATGATAATGCTATTCAAAGAACAGAAGAGTGTTTACAAGTAGAACCCAATAACTATCAAGCTTGGTTATTAAAAGGTTTTAGTTTACAAGCGTTGAATAACAAGGAAGCAGCTAGACAAGTAAGTGCTGATGGAAACAACATGAAAGAAAAATCTTACTTTGATAGTGTTTTGAAAAGGCTATCGAGATAGACTCAGTAAACCCTTTGGCTTGGAAAGGCCTTGTACAAACACTTCGTCCTAGTGACTCTGAACAACAACTGTTAAGACTGGAACAAGCGCTTAATGTGTTGTTAGAAAAGGATCAATCAGAAAAGTTGATGGTCGATAAAGCAAACTGTTTATATCAGTTGGCTCTATTAAAAAGAGATAGCAACAGAGCTGTAGAAAGTGCCAAGTTATGGAAACAATTGACAGAACAATCCACACAAAACAGCCAAATAAGGACCAGTTATATGACTAAAGCATTTTTATCTTTTGTTTATCGGAAGAAATAATTGAAGAACAAGCAACTGTGGAGATGGAGAAGACTATATGTGAAGGTTTGGATGTTTGTCAGTCTCTTCAAGTAGCTGTTGTTAGGTATCGACAAGGAAAAAGTAGAGAAACCTATCATATACTGGACACTTTATTGCAATGGTCAGCTTATATGGATGACTCACAAGATGGGCTTTTCCAAAAGCTAGTTGCTCGTTTCAAAGTTCAAGTTATAGCAACCAAACATCATCCATCGTATGGCAATGATCACTATCATTCCAGTCATGGTTGGCAAAAATTATATCAAATATTTTCCATATCAACTTGTTATCAGTCACTTTTCGAAACTCTATTGGAATGGATGATGGATGACTTGAGTGAGTCACAAAAAGAGGAAAATGATAAAATAATGATGAAATATTGTCAAAGAGCTATTCGAGAAAATGCTTCTTCGATGACAGATGCTTATCTCTATTTTATAATACAATCTTTGCAGTCTAATAGATTGGAACATCAACTATCCTTGATTGGTTCTTCATGGGAACAAGTTTCCTTTACCTCACCTTGTTGTATTATCAAGTGGTTCATGTCATTATTTAAGAAATTAACACAACGAAAACCGCAAGAAATCATTACATGTTGTAAGGAAAGCATCGCATGGATTCATCTAATGAGAAGTAATCATTGGATATATTTTGGACAAGTGGAAAGTATATTTCGTTTTGTAAAATGTTTCTTTGAAGTTTCATCCAAAACAGCATTGGAAGAAAGTGAAGACTATGAGTGGTTAAGACAACATCCTTATGAGCTTTTGCAACAAGATACAAAACGTCTTGAATTCTTACAAAAAAGCAATCAAGAAAAATACAATGAAAGTTGTCGTTTTCTTATCAATGAAAAGGCAAAATATCAATTGATGAAAGGAAATATTAATGATGCCAAGTATTTATTGCAAAAGGCATTATCATTACCAGAGAAACAAGTACAAGACAGATTAGCAAGCATATGGATGCATATAACCACCTTATTAAGTATTGATGATAGACGAGAAAAATCGCGAACTTTATGTTTGTTAGCTTGTGTGCATTTGCTACAAGCTGAATTAGAGACTGCTGAGAAATGGCTCGTGCAATCAATGGAAAAGACACCAAAATATGGTTTACCTTTTGCATTGTTAGGTATATTATTTGAAACATTAGCAAAAGAACAACAAGAAAAGAAAATGATGTTTATTAAAAGAGCCATCAAATGTTATCAACAGAGTCGTCGATGGACACCAACCTGTGAAGTAGCCAATTGGAGACTTTTCCGATTATTCAGTGCCAGTCAAGATGTTTCTTCTGCCAAACAGTTAATATCGGAACTCATTGAAGAAACAACCGTTATTCCTATGAGTTGGCCTTGGATTATGCAAGGTTGGTTCTCATTATATCATTCAAATGATTCGCAAGATAAGAAGGCAGTGACTTGTTTTCAAACGGGTTTGCGTCATTTAAGAAGAGCTTTGGTATGCAAATGTGAAGATAATGATGTATTGGAATGGTTACAAGAGACAAGAAATGATGCCATGTCTATATTACAACAGAAATGTATGCAAAGTTCTGCTTGGTTGGGTTTATGTGATGCCTATGCTATGGAAGGAAGATTGTCAGCAGCCTTAGCAAGTTGTCAAAGAGGACTTGAAGCATTAGAAAAGGAAAGGAGTGAAAGTTTGCATATTTGGAACAAACAACAGTTGGCAAGAATAGAACATCGAAAGGGTATTTATCGTATCAAAAAAGCACAATTGCTATCTTTCTTAAATAGATTGGAAGAGTCTTTGGAGGAGTTGGAAACAATGGAAGTACAGGACAATAATTCATGTCCATCGAAAGATTGCCTAATTATTCAATTGTGCTTGGAGATACTTATTGTCAACAAGCTTCTCAATATTGGTCCAATGGTATGAGACAAAGAGCATTGAAAACCATTCAAAAGGCATTGGATGCTTTTCTATTGGGTTATCTTGGTTGTCATCCCAAATAGATGAAGTCATCATAGATAGAATAGGTACTTGTATTTGTACCTTGTTGTTATTGGTGTTGATGAAACACAACAGTGTTGAAGAATTGATGACAAAGAAAACTCAACATTGGAAAATATTATCCAGACTGATGCATCGTTATCCTTATCACTCTTCAATGTATGCTTATTGGGCTTTCTTGGAACTTTGTGTCTCTTTAACCAACTCTCAGTCATTGCCAACAAAAGAATCAAATATATTGACAAAATTGGCAAAGCAATTGATTAATCTATCGAAAGAACATCGAGATGCTAGAAACTTGTTCTTTGCTAGTTTCTCTTCAGCATTGTTATTTGGTGTAGAGCAACAAGACTTGAAGGTGGCCATTGCATTTTTAGGGAAACTTCCTGCCAGAAAAAGTCATTCAAAAGTGACAGTTTCTTTATTTTTTGCTGCATTATTGTTGCCAATGGATACTTCAGCTTCTTATGCATTCATTCAAGATGCATTGAGAAAGGATCCATCCAACGATATAGCTTGGCTTTTGTTAGGATTGTGGAGAGAACAAAGACTAGAAAATAACAAACAAATTGCGGAAGAGACACTACTTTCGATGCTTAATTGTTATTTGGAAGCTATCCGTCTTCATGGCAATTTGGTGGCTTTGGTCCGTGCCACACACGTGTTGCATCAACTGATTGCTATGAAAGAAGAACCAGATATCTCTTTCATTGCTTTGTGCTATGCCTTTGCGTATCGAACAGACTTGGTAGAAATACAACAAGAAATGATACCTCTGTTTGAAAAAGAGTACAAAAGGATGGAAAGCGTAGTGCAAAGACAACTCAACGCTATTCAACAGAAAAAGATACAGCCAATCATTCATCAAAGGCCGCATTTATTAGAACCTTGGAAAATATTCAATACTATGTTGAAAACAAAGAAACAGTTTTCATAAAACTTGGTGAACTTTTCAGGTCTGCTTACTCAGGATCATATCGGAATACTGAAAAACCAAAAATATGACAATCTTAGTTAACTAAACTTGACAGTAAACAATATGAATACCTGTTTCTCCCTTATTCACAACAAGTTTTCCACCTTGTAAGCTTAGTAACAGGTGATACGCAACAAGAAATCCACTAGCATATCCAGCGTGTCTCAAAACACCACCTTTTCGGATTAAACTGTTGCAAACCACAAATAGAAACTGAATAACTTACTGTTGACAGCAAAAGGAATACCTGCTAGACCACTTGCTACTAGACCATTCACGAAATCATCCTTGTTTCTTAGGTGTGCCAATAGACATGTGCCTCCAAGCAGCAAGACTCCGGCAGAGGCTCCTACCATAGAAAACCGTGCGAGATTGGACACAGGCTGTCAAAAGTCAAGTAAACAAATAAAAAACATTTAATAACTTGCACTTACATTAAAACTTGGACGCGGACGCGCAAACCGTTCTACCAGAGAACCAAATCTTTCTATGGCTTGTTGACGAAGATCATTTTCAAACTCAGTAACAAAGTTATATACTATCCCTGTGGCTAAACCAGTAGTGCCACCATACGCCAACCCTTTTACAGTTTCCATGAAACAGTCCTTTTCAATAATATTTGTTTCTTCCTCCATCACACAATCACGGCTCCAATAACAACAATGACAATGGCCTATCCCAAAGAAATCATTTAGTGATATCCTTGTTGATAACACAAGAATAGACTTGCAAATGAAGAACAACTCGACCAATCTTTCAAACGGAATATTATGTTTATTGGCCTATCCCGTCACATCATATCTATTTCATTGCCTGTCGTGAAGTTCCTTGATATGGATAGCCATGTGACTTGGAATGGGGAAGGTGAACCGTTGCCGAAAGAAGTGATAGAAAATGTATTGAAACCATCTGAAGAAATACCAAACGCCATTCCTATCAAAGGTTATGACTTTAATGATGGAATAAACTATGAAGAGTTGTTTTCATCATTTTTACAGACAGGTTTCCAAGCCACGAACTTTGCGCTGGCCATAAGAGAAATCAGAAAGATGGTAAGTGTCATTTATATCAGCTGCTTCCGATATTCATATTTGTTTAGTTATCATACCGAAATCCTTCTTCCAGTGACCAATCGTTCTGCACTATTTTCTTGGGTTACACTTCTAACATGGTGTCTTGTGGTGTGCGAGAAGCCATTCGATTTCTGGTCGAGCATAAATACGTGAGTTTCTTCACATTGTTTGTCACTAGAAACTGATAGATTGCAGGTGGATGTTTTAATTACAACTGCTGGTGGGATAGAAGAAGATCTCATCAAGTGTTTTGCACCCACCATTCTCGGCAGTTTTGCTTTGAAAGGAGCCGACTTGAGACAAAGAGGTCTCAACAGGATTGGTAATTTACTTGTTCCAAATGAAAACTACTGCAAGTTTGAAGAATGGTTACTACCTATTTTGGATGAAATGGTAAAGGAACAGCATGATAGAAAATGGACACCTTCCTCTTTTATCAAACGTCTAGGTGAAGCCATCCAAGATGCATCATCGATCTGCTATTGGGCGGCCACAAATAATATTCCAGTTTTCTGTCCAGCAATAACAGATGGTTCTTTAGGTGATATGATATTCTTCCATACTTATAAAACGCCAGGTTTGGAAATAGATTTGGTAGCGGATATTCAAAAATTGAACAGAATTGCCATTCATGCTGCTAAGACGGGAATGATCGTTTTAGGTGGTGGAGTTGCCAAGCATCATACATTTAATGCTAATTTAATGCGAAATGGTGCAGATTTCTCAGTTTTAATCAATACAGCTCAAGAATACGATGGAAGCGACAGCGGCGCTTCTCCAGAAGAAGCTATATCGTGGGGAAAAATAAGAGGCGACGGACAGCCCGTAAAGGTCTTTGGTGACGCTTCAATATTATTTCCTTTATTAGTGTCACAAACATTTGCTGTGGATTCTCAATCCAAGAAACAAGAAAAAGCGAACGGTCAATAGACAAATAAAAATACTTTAGGAACGAATTATGTTTTAAGAACCGTAGTAAGATTTTGGGATTAGAGCACAGAAAGAAACTGTAATGGTTTAAATCCAGAGAAATATAATTCAAAGCAGCATTGTCCTTTAAGTTTCTGCAACGAAATAATTAATTGCGCCTCAAAATAAAATACAAAACCAATTGCTGGAACAAGACCATAACTTAAAAACAATTCAGACCCGAAAATGGATTTTCAACAACTGAATTTTAAAATTCATTTAAAATGGAAGACAAGTAAATTCTTAGCTCTTAGCACCACTAAACAGCGCACAACAATATAGTCTTACTAAGCTACAAAATTTAAACTAAAAAATATGGGAAAAAATCAAAAGAAATTAATTTGTTAATTTCCTTCCTTTCATTAAAATTGTTGAGAGGCATTTTTTATTAATTTGTTTGCACTTTTCGATTGCTCCGTTCGAACAAATTGTTTAATTGACCGTAAGATTATCGACTGTGTTCACCGAGCAAGCTTGCCGAAACTTTGATTTTACTGCTCGTGTATGGGTCAGGAACCTTTCAAAGTGTCTGTTTCTTTAAATAAAAATTAATCTACATTAAAATGGAAATCTTATAAAGGTTGCTCTCTGGGTAATTTCCTCTAAGTGGAAGCATCCAAGTTACGTGCAGTCTTCACTAACTAATTTGCTATAAAATTACATATTCCGAACGACCACGGCTGAATTTGGAAGCGCATTCCCACTAGTTAGGATCAGTGTTACCAGAATATTCTGTCAGCGTCGAAGTCTTGTTTCCGTTCTTCACATACTTATCTTTGAGGAACAGATGTCTTCGAAGCCATTCGAAACCCTCTTTTATTCCTGTATTCTGTTCTGCTGAGCAGTCCTGTAACCACCTTGGGCGATGAACTTCAACAGGTAAACGCAATATTTCTGCCACTTCTTGTAAACTTAAAACGCCGCTCATGTCTTGTTTATTAATATAAATTAGAAACGGCTTATTTGACAATTCCTTTCTTTCCAAAAGCTCGCGCAATAATTGGGCATCTTCCTCTGTTTTGTTTGCACATGTTGCGTCGATAACGAAAACAACAGCACTCGCGTCATTAACATATCTTTCCCAGATAGGTCTTAACTGTTTTTTGCCTCCGAAATCCCACACAAGGAATATCGCATTTTCCACTTTCAAGTGTGCCACGTTTAGACCAACTGTCGGTCGGACTTTCGGTGGATGGTCTTTGTTTTCCCGTTTTTCACCGGCCGAATAGTGGTCTTTTAGTCTTTCTAATATCATGGTTTTTCCTGATCCTGAAGAACCCAAAATAACAACTGCGTATTGTGTAACTTGTGACAGTTGTTTCCAGACCGAATCAATAAGACTGAACATAACAACATTCGTCAACCAGAATTTTAGAACGGACAATGGTGGGAAATTCGTGTATCACAAAAGGCAATCCACCTGACATTGTTTTTATTTTAAGGTTATCAAACTTAGTCTTGCTTCATTCCAGCATTTCTTGCTTCTGATTGAATATAAAGAATTATTAGAAAAGCAACAGGAAACAAAATACCCAGTAAAACTGCCAAATATCCCCCTTCTTGTACTACCATGCCCCCCTAACACACTTTTGTCCATAATAGAAATGAAACTTAGAGAATCTTACTTACTGACTCAGAGGAAAGAAGAAGAGGTGCATATGAAAACTGTTTCAGACTCTCTGTTGCAAGGGTTTCTAGACTCATACGGGGTGTTATTGAGCGAACTTTAACAAGCAATCTCTTATCCTATCTGAAGAATGAGAACCTCTTTTTACTATAAACCTCTTGACCCACCGAGCATATTCTAGGTTTCTTTCCTAGAGAGACTATTAAGGGTGTACGAATAAGACTGGTATTCACAAAGGCATGCATGGAATCTTTCTTGCGCCAGTCAAAAACACACAATCAATAGTAGACAAAATGGAGGAGCTAAATCTCGATCTGATAGAAAACCCCACCATTCATTGTGAATGGTGGGGATTGCCTGATAAATTGCAGCTTTCATCTCCCTGAGCGAGGGATCCCGTTGTTTTTGTTACAAAGAAGACATGTCTGCTTTCATCGTGACGACACTTTGGAATAAACAGTGTGGTTATGCAACTAATATACACAATAGATTACTTCGTAAAAGGTCCCCAGAATTTTCAGTTTCAAAGAAACCACAAGTAATGAGGTAATTTTAGAAAGCAGTTGCATTTTAATCTATACTGAGCGAGGCATAGTATGCTAATGGATCCAGTAACGCCAGCATTGAATTTGCAACAACACTTGGTGTCTTCCGCTAACTTAATAGCAGCTTCGGAATCTGTATGTTGTTCCTCATACCTGGAATAAACACTTACCCTATTTCATATAGGACTTTGGTGGTTACGCTGGACCTGTTATCGGTTTGCTAACAATATTTGCGTTGATAATTTTTCTTTCACCGCCTCTCAAGGAGTAATAACGATACTTTCTCGGGTTTGACATCATGGTGGTTACTTTGATCAATAAAGCACTATTCAGTCAAGGTGTTTTCTACTGTATCCTTTCATCGTTCACTAATGTTATTTACTATTCTAAAGATGGTCAAAACAAATCTGTTGTTTTATAATTTAAATTATTTTCCAGCATTTCTATCATTAATATACACAGAAACATCATTGGACAGTGCAAACAGAATCAATCTCTTGTACGCTTCATACTGTACAGATCGTTCGTCTGGAGGAGCCATCCAAGGCATAATCAAGGTTGCGTCTGTCGCTCCCTGCTTGTCATTGATCATATTGGGCTGAATCCAGTCATTCCACACTGTTTTCCACTCATCTGTAGTTAAGCCTTTAGCCATCTGCAACAGAGCTCCTTCTGGCAATTCATAAAACCATCTATTCCCTTCTATTTGCCACTGTTCTTGTTGTGTCCACACAACTCGACATTTGTACTTTGACTTGTTTTGCAGTTGATGCAGTACTTCTCCAGCAGAGACAAACTGATGACAGTAAAATACATAAACATCCGTTTTGCCCTCTAATATCGTTTTTATCAGTTGTTGGAAATGAAAGGTATCGAGTTTTTCCAAATAAAATAAACTAAGGGCTTCTTCGGCTCGACGTCCACGTCTCTTCGCCCTTTCCAAACAAATAGCAGGAGATGCGTCAAGATAAACAATGACATTCGGAATAAATTTGACTTCTTCGTAGATGGACTCGTAAACGGAATATTCTTCGGCCTTTAAATTTCCGAGATGATAGTTGCATTGTGCAAAAACTCGGTTTCCCCCAAACAGATCGATCAACCAGGGAAATGTTTCCTTTAGAAAACAAGATGTATTCATCTGCCTTTGTGGCTACTTGTTGAGCTAGTTTTAGCATATATACTTGGAAAGAAAATCCATATTTCTCAGGTTCTGAATAGAACTTGGCAAGAAATTCAGGATTAGGTTGTTCTTGAAATACACAAAGCGTCAATCCGTTTTGTTCGAGCACTGATTGCATCGCTTCAACTAGAAATGTTTTCCCAACAGCAATATTTCCTTCAATGTCTATAGTCTTCTGGGCTACAACGGACATTATCGGCGTCTTTTCTTCCACAGGTAATTTCAGAACTGCAAGCATTCCATCAAATATTGGTACATGACAAGAAAATACGCGGGCATCTTGTCTTACGAATTCTAAAACGCTTCTTATTCCCCTGGTTTCTGGATCTTGGTTTCTAGTATCTGCAACCCTTCCACTCCATATAGTATCGTCAACACAAATAATTCCCCCTGGTCGAAGGAGCTTCAAGGCGAATTTATAATATTCTAGATATCTCCATTTATCGGCATCGATAAATATGAAGTCAAAATAGTTGTATTTTTCACCGAAAACATGTTGCAGTGTTTCCATAGCGTCGCCAAGGATAAGTTGAACCTTATGCTCTAAACCAGCAAACCTCCATGCACTTGCAGCCATTTCCGAGTAAGTCTTTTCGGACTCCAGACAAAATAAAATAGAGGGGGACGCCTTGGACAAGGCAGAAGCAATACATATTGAACTATAGCCAGTAAACGTTCCAATTTCCAGGCAACGTTGTGCGTCAATGCATTTTACTAGAAAACTCAAAAACTTTCCTTGGTCAGGTGAAATCATCATACAGGCTTCCTCATAAGGAAGATTGGTTAGAGTAACTTCTCTCACTCGTTGCAAGGCTTTCATTACTTGTTCATTCCATACTACAGCAGAAGAATCCTGTAAAAGGTTCAGGTCAGTTAAAAGTTCATTCTTGGAAGAATCTTTGGTTTCTGAGATATTTGTACTTTGTTCAGTAGTGTTATTTTTCGTTTCCATAATTTTATGAACAAGCTGATGAACAGCTTCCAAATCGTGAGGTAGAAAAATTCCTTCGCTAGCAGCAGACTCCTGTTTCTGAAACGAACTTTCGACGCTTTTTCCGTTTCCTTTCTCAAAGCTACAAGAAGGACACCTAATTTTACTACTTTCTGTTGTGATAATAGAGGACCGCCTCTGGTAAAGGTTATCAAACGCTGGTTTTTTTACTTTTATGTTGAAAGTTTTTGCCAGTCCAAAACTCTTGACTCCAAAAAAAGGCGCAATTCATTTTTTTTTATTTCATACAAAATTATGCCATTCATTTATTTCGTCCTCCCATCTCTCTCCCCTACTACACTAACCCTAAGTAGTTAGCGGACCCAGTACATTTACTTGAGAGTTAGTTGATAAACAACCTCTAACTGGCCTTCCTTATTGTAAGTTCGATGTAAGGATACCCAACCATCACGTATATTGAAATATCCAATCTCAACGTCTAATCCCTGCCCCTCTATTGAGCTCGTTCTAACATACATATCTCCAGGTAACAAAATAAGAGTTCTTGCAGTCTGTTTCCATTCAGTGAATGTTAGTGGACACTCTATTTGTTCCATGATTTTCTTTTCTTCACTGTTACGATGACATGAGAATGGTTGCAAGAATTGCAGGTCCTTTGGATGCCAAGTTCCTATTAACTTGTCTTCTACCATCAGTGGTTCTGATGTGAATCCTTCTGTGAATCCAGAACCATTCAAAATAGCATTTCCATCACAAAAGTTTCCATCAAAATATTCTAAAAACAGTTGAATGTCACCCCACAACTCACATTTTTGGTTATCCACTGAGAAACGACATAGGTACCTTGTTGGAGGACTTAAAGACAATTGAGGAAGACAAAGTTCAAATTGGTGAAACTTTTTAGTGGCATCTTGTTTCAAATAAAGAGGTCCAACTGAATATGAACCATTTGGTGAAAAGCGGAAACTTGAATTTTGCAACTGATATTGAAAAGTTTCGGTTTCCAAGTCGATGAAATCTCCGTCAAACGATACGGAAGGCAATATTCGAGAGTGCTTCCGGTACAAAAGGTTTTCTCTCACCAATACAGAGTTATATGACTCGTAGCCAAGTGGAGATACATTCCATTCTAAGAACGCTTCAGGAAGTGTTGTTTTTGGTACCTGCACCACTTGCCCAGTCTGAGAATCGAAGGTAGCTTCAAATCCTTTCCACTCTCCAGAGACAGCTTTTTTAAACTGCTCTAGTGCGTCTGGTGCAGGAACTGCTAAAGCGACAAGACAGTTAGAACAACGCTTTATGGAACGTATATGGGCACCCTTGGACAGTTGTTTAACAGCTTTCCTTGCCGTAAGTTTTCTTATTAAACAACCTGAATTTTTCTTAGTATCTGAGCAATTAGTTTTGATAGTAGGTGGTAGGAGATAGAACAACCCAACCATCCTATTTATTCAGGCATAAATGGTTTGAAAGGACAACGTTTATCACTTCATCAATCTCCATCATCCTCAACAATTAATAAAAATAGTGTCCACAAGCTCATGAAGTGTTTTGTTTCCACATACCAAACTGTTAAAAGTCTATATTGCGCTTGATATGAGAACTCTTGGTTTCTTGAATTGCCTGTGCTAAGGTAGAAATTGATTGTATCTCAGAGATAGAGTTGTGTTTAAAACGTGTAGCCAATGGCGTTATGCCACCAGAAAAGTAACTATCTTGTGATGTGTCATTAGATAAACTCTCTCCTTCTCCCATAAAATAGGAGTCTAGCAACATATTCCACCTCTTTGGTGACTCTACTTTCAACTTTCTCGATGTTTGAAAACTGGCAGGTATATATCGCGAAAGTGAGTCTCTTACCTTTTCATATAAAGATGGCAAATCATCATTCATTCGAGGAAAGAAACCAAGTCTCTTTAACTCATTCCACTTGGCAGAGAACATGTATTCAAATACTCGAAACTTTTCTTCCTCGGTGCAATTCGCTGTCCAATCTTCAATACTTGCTCTCGTTCGAGGTGAGACTGACTCTGTCAACATATTCTTCTCATTCACTCCAGTTGTTTGTGACCTTCCCATTTCATTCATACTGGGCGTTTCTGCTTCTCCTTGTCCATTGATGAGCTTCGGTTTTGAACCAACAAGTTGCTGCGATATAAAACTGCACAATTGTTGCACCAAGTAAAACATAACAAAAACAATAAACGCGTGAAACCTAAACATTCATCGGAAAACATACAACAGAAAGAAAAAGATCAAGCTCACCAGTTTTCATGGTGTTTTTCCAATCTCTTTAGAAACTTCCATAGAGGTTGTGTATCGAAAAGGTAGTCAAAACAAAGAGCATAGGAAAATAACAATACAAGTGGTAACAACCTTGTCACCATGAGAATTAGGTAATGAAGTGCTAATTTCATATCATCGTTAAAAGCGTTTTCTTCAAAGATTGATTTCCTACGAAACGAGAAAATGAAACAGACAACTGGCAAACTTGGAAGTATCATGCCAAGTAAAAGTGTTACGATATAGATTGCAACGAGTTCTACTGAAACGATCCAATTCCTCATTGGCCTGTTCATCTTTTCCAGACATACTTCAGAGTTGATAACTTGAAGGTTCTTATGTAAACCTACCTTGTTGTTTCCTAAGAAGAGACAAAACCAGAAAACTGATTCGGCAAGCACACTCTCTCGAACAGAAGTATAACTTCTGGAAATTGCAAAAGTAAACAGAAAAAGTATCTGAGTTACTAGTAATGCGGTTCCGAAAAGCCATCGGTTCCAAACACCAGAGGAGCCAAACAAAAAGTTAGTGACTCCAAAGCAACCCTCTACCATCCAAACAACGACAGCCCATAGAATAGATTCTCTATAAGTTGATGTCAACGGGAATATTTTATTCAATCCATTCATCCATGTTGAATGAAGTGCAGTTGGAGGATCGACGAAGGGACTCAACATAAAAGGCAACAGCAAGAGAGAAAAACCCAACGGCACCAAACTCAACAGAATATTTCTAATAAAAGTAATTATCTCCCCTAAATATGTTCGGTTGGCTTTCGAGCTTTGAACGCGTAAACGACAGTTTTGCTCTGTGGTCTCTGACCAAGGAATACTTTGAGAAACACTCGTGGCACAAAATATACTAACCACCAGAGATAAACAAGGACTGAAAGTTCTGGTGTTGTTCCACTTCTTAAATATTTCAGCATGCTGTACGATGAAAATACACAGTGTACAGAGCATTAAGACTATAGAGTGATAAGGTAACCAGTCATAAAAGGAACGTGTACAGCTGTGCCACGCCATCATTACGAAGGCAGTTTCAACGGATTTGCCGATTCTTTTTATACCACCAAGTCAAGTTGTAGTTGACCGACTTGGTTAGAAGCTACTTGAATCCTTACTTTCACTGGGTCTAATATCTTTAAGTATTTTCCACTGGGAGTTATCAGTATCTGTTCTGCTTCATTTAGCTTTGGCAATCCGTTGCTTTGTTCAAATTTTATAAGGCCTTCAATGCCATATCTATGACAAGGCTTATTATCCATAACCAAACACATAATAACAATAGTTCTTACTTTGGTAGCAACACAACAACACCATTGGAAAGTAATCGCAATATTCTACCCTCTTCTTCTAGGGTCTTGCCTCGAAACAAACTCGATGTGTGTAATGCTATGGAATCCCTTGCAGCACGTTGAGCAGACTGATGCCTCTCATTTAAATGACCTATTCAGTGATATATAAAGTGCTTTTAGTGCTTTGGAAGGAACGAACCTGTAAGTTTTTTAACATTACTAGAATCTAAAAGCTTTTCGGGCAAAGTAGAGTGACCAATACAGCTACTCAACATACGATGAACCACGACATCTATTGTGGCCGTCAATGATATTAAACAACTTGACAACTTGTTGAGTCCATACCCGCGTATCTTCGAATTGGAGAAGTAAAATGTGTATACAAAGGAGATGCCAGTCCATAATGAAAATATTCTTCATAAGATGCCTAAATTGAAGAACTCCATAAATTTTTAGAAATGACTGGGATGATTTCCCATGACACACCTCTCCTGAACAAAAATACAAGGCCTGAGTCATACAACGAGTAGCACATATTCGAAATAATGTTCCTTTGTAAGCATCTCCCGAACGAATACATTCTTCTTCAATCTTATCTAATGAACGGGAAAGGGATTTATTGGAAGACACATCGATCTCCATGTTTAGCTGCAAGAGAAAATCAAACTACTTAAAATAATAACATTTATGAAAAACTTACGGATCTGGAAATCTTCAACAAAGGTTCAAACATTTCCTTGCTTGGACGAGGATGCCTTCTCAATAAGGCACAGTTTGGAAAACATCTAAGTACGCAACTTGAGTTTCATATGCTTTCAAAAAAAGAAGTTTTGCAAATACTTTAAAATACGCTCGGCAACAACCACATTTGCTAGCAACATAAACTCTTCCACCTCAAGGAAGATGTCAAGTCAACAACACAACGATACTGCGAACTTTTGACTTACAAGTTCATTGGTTTCTCTCATTTCATACAAAGACACATTGGTCACCTCATCTCCTTCCTAGATGAGAAGAAAATGAGAGCAAGGCATACAAGAAATTATTTCACTTACTTGATCGAATTCAAACCGTAATTCAGGAGATGACAAACGAAGAGCACCTCTTTCAAAACGTTTCTTTCTTAAAAGCTTTGCAATGTTCGCCAATTGTAGCAAAGAAACTTCCAATTCGGATAGCTTAGAATAGTTAGTCTTTGAGCACCAGTGATATACTATTCATGGCCTACTTCGTTCTTCTTCTTTCGGGCATTATCTAAACAATCTTGAGCTTCAGCATAAGTAAAAGCCTTTCTTGACTGAATAACAGAGCGATCAAAACTGCTGCCTAATACATTTGCATTTGAATCAACTGTAATAAACGCAGAAAAGGCCAATCTCGTTTCATTCTCTTTTCATGAACACATTAGTATTCATATCAGCTATCTAAACCTCACTAACCTTTTAAGCTACAAAGGTCAGACGAAAGCCGCGAAGGTAACATTTCAATTCTTCGGTCTGCAAGGTAGACGGTAGTGGAACGGTCAGCAGCCTCACGATCCAATGCACTGTCCTGTGTGATAAACGAGGTAACATCGGCTATATGAACTCCAATCTATTTACCAATCAGCATTCATGTGATACCCAAATGAAGTTGTCACATACAACAAAATTATCATTATCTGTTTCTACACTTAGTGCGTCATCAATATCTGTACAACCAGGGGGATCGATGCTGAAAACACATGAACTTCTCAAATCTTTACGCCCTTTGAATTTATCTTCAGAGAACTGAAAATCGGAATTAGGAAGACAATCCAAAGCTGCTTTTGGAAAAGCTCTCGTAATAATTGAATTTTCACACAAGAGAACCTTCGTTTCAGTCTCTATTTCTCCCTTTTTACCCAACTCATTCACAATGTGTCCACTTGAGATAGTTAGAAGGAACGAAAGAATATTATGCTGGACTTACTTTGGATATAAATTGCTTCTTTCCCATGAATCAATACAAACAACTAGTCGTTTGTCCACAAGGTCATCAATACGCTTTGAATAAACTCTTATCTTGGGAATGCGACGGTCAACCTTCCACGAGACGAGCACATTAGAGAAAATACAACAAATAAAATGATAGCTTACAGGAATAAACAGAGCATAATTAGAATATGATGACTTTTCTTGCAAATCGCCACAATACTGTCGCCAATTTCGCTTCTTTATGGCTACTACTTTCCCTGTTGGCATTCTTGTGTCACTGTTCGAACCAGATGCTGAACAAGATGTGTCCGAATCTTCTCCTCCTTCTGTAATGACTTCCTCATCTATATCATCCTTCACTTGTAAGGAAGGACAGGACCACTATAATGCATTATCAACAAGGGTAAAATATGAAATTTTACTGCTACGAACCATTTCTTTTCTGAAGATTTCCACATAGACAGTGTCCCCATCAATGGCTCTATTTATATTTTTGAAGCCAGATATAAGAACCGTTTGCGCCTGTTGCTTGGAATCAAAATACAGAACTCTTCCCTCCGTACAATTGTAAGAATTTCTTTGAAAGGTTCCCTGATGTGCATGTAAAGGAAATTATTAAAGAGTTATCTATCAAGTTTACCTCAATTACTCTTTCGGCACGTATAGCATTTTGAATCTCTTGAGCTTGCCAATATTCATCAAATATGATTTTTCGTTTTCCAGTGTCAGTCTCCATTGTTTCTTCAAACACAGTATTAGTCGAATTCCTATCAATTTTTCCAAGATATTACCTCGCTCTTCCTTTCCAGTCATGCGAGATAAAAGTTCTCGAACACGAGGATATGCGTCTTCCAACATTGTTACAAACTCTTCTACTGACAAAACATTGATTCCTTCGTCCTTCGCACCTCTGGCATTGGCGGTGTCATTGGTTAAGAGAATTATTCGTTTGTTTCGTAAGTGGCAAGAATACCACTTTGCTGCCACTCTGATGGACCTATCATTATAGTCGTTCGAGGTTTCTTCGTCTAGTCTTTCCACAAAAGTATCCTTATGATGCTCATTTGCAAAGTAAACAAAAGATCGCTTTTCATCAATCAAAAGTTTCCTAATTCTATCATATATAGTAATATTACGGTGTTTTGTCTATCAAAGAACTGTCAAATGAACAGAAAATGAAAAACTTCTACGCTATACTTGCCTCTTGTAGAACAGTCTGTAACAGAATCACATCATCCAAAAACTCACTTTCTAATAAGTCTAACTGGTGAAGAACTACATTCGTATCAGGTATTATATAGTAGTTTTTTGAATCATTCAACAGTTTGGCTTCCTATAAAACAGGTAAATTTTGCATCAACTAACAGTCATGAGCAGGTTTACCGGTTGTTGACAGGTGTTACAAAGTGGAGACAGACAAGGAATGTCGTCTCTTAAATAGTGCTCTTTGGCAACTTTCGTAATATTTCCTTTTCTTGTACGCTTTACAAAACTCTTGCCTCGCACATTCATAACTCATCAACAAGCCGTGGACGACAATTAGCACTGCGATCTGCAAATTAGGTTAAAGACCACACAAATTAGAAACTTGCACTTTATATTCCCTTGATGCAAAAGTTACAGATGCTCCATTGCAAGACAGTGCGATAAAAATCTTAATGAGTATACGGAGTATAAAATGCTAAAAGAAACAATTCAGGTGAGAATATAATGGCAAGGCCTCTAAACAGCCAGTTCTTTGCCTCTTTCATGGACGGTATTTCAGCATGGAGTTAATGCTCGTTCGCTTACTATTATAAAGAAATGATTCTTGGAAATTCCAAATATTGGCTCATAAGAATAAACGCTGAAAGCAGCATTTGACTTACATTACGACTTTATATATTTAAATCTCTTCATAAAAGAAAACTCTCAACTTGGATTGCAAATATTCTATTCTCTTCAAATTCCAAAAGTGCTAAGAGACCGTTAGGAATAAAAGTCTATTGAAAGTCTAAACAAATACCTTGCATCGTTTGAAAGGCTGTTTCCAAGCGAGAAAGTAACTCAGAGATCAATAGAGCTGAGTTTTGGGAACTTGTATTTGACATTTTGATATTCTTGAGCAGACTTTCCTCAAATTCATAATTTTCTTCCAGCAGTTGAAACATAGTTTCCATTTCGTTTCGAGATATCAGCTCTTCCATTTGGTTGAGAGCTCCCACTGACTGCCATTCAACCTGCTGGACTGAAGAAGGGTCAGAGGCCTTAGGACTGTTAAAACCGTGGTAATTGAAAGTCAGCATAAGGAGCTTACAGTATTGCCTTTTTCCATTTCCTGAATTTTCTTTGTAGAATTTCTTTCTTTCTGTTTCAATGAGATATTTTCAGAAGAAAAGGTTTCAGAAGCTTCTAAACTTTGATTCTGCTTATCATCTGTTTCAGAATGATTATTCTGCTTTTTAAACAACGAAAAGCGAGGAGTCGTAAAGTCTTTTGAAATTTTAGCATCATTTTTCTCTTGGTTCTTTAAATTGATAAAGAAATTGTTTGCTGTGAAGGATGCCTGATTTGCTATAGGCTGTGAAGATGCTTGTTCCTTGTTTACAGAAACTAATGAAATGCTAAAGTTTAAAAGTTCATGAAACATCATGAAAACTTACACTTTCTTGGGTTTTTCTGAGGAGTGCAAGTCAAACTCGATACCTTCTTTGTACTTACATTCAGAGAATTCTTCTTCAGAACAAAGAACATGAGAGAACAACAATGGGCGCCCAAATATCCAAAAGAAAAAAATGAACCCGCTCAAACCTTTGAAGATATACTAAAAAATAGATTGATAGAAAATTTAATTCTTTAAAAAGCTTTCTGTTTTCTTGGGACGTAATAGGTATATTTTATATGCTTGTACTTTTCATCTGAAGGTGATGCTGTTGTAAAATTATGACCACGCAGTAGCTTTGAATTCTACAGAAGAAGCTACAAACAAATACATTTTCCAAAACAAAAAATGTCAATTGCGTGAATTGAGCAAAAATATACGCAATGTTTACTTGGAGGATCGTATCCTTTGATGAAATCCTTGCGATTGATTTGTGTTGGGCGACTTAGAAATCTCATTTGGAAGCTAAATGAACACGGATTCGAACACTAGTTCATATTTTACCAGAAGAGTAGTGGTAAGTTGTCTCTCAACTTTTGAAAATTTGTATAATCGTGACTGGCACAGAATCCGGAGGACCTAGATGACGTGTGGTATTATTTTGAAAAACAAGATTATGGACTGATAAATCCTCTTCACGACATACCCATGTATGTTGACAAAGAGAAAGGCATATTAAATATGATTGTTGAGATTCCACGTTGGACAAACGCAAAGCTAGAACTTAAATCTGTGGAACCTTTTTCGCCAATAGTTCAGGATACCAGAAATGGAAAGAGACGCTATGTTCACAATGTTTATCCATACAAAGGCTATATCTGGAATTATGGTTGCTTTCCTCAAACATGGGAGGATCCTTCTCAGGTAGATTTCTTCTGTTTTCACAACAAGTTACTGATTCGGGGACAAGGTTCACATGGAAACAGGAGCCCTTGGTGACGGAGATCCTTTAGACGTGTGCGAAATTGGAACAAGTATTGCAAAGATTGGGGAGATGAAACAAGTGAAGGTTCTAGGTGTGCTTGGAATGATAGATAGCGGTGAGATGGATTGGAAAATTGTTGCAATTGATGTACGTGATCGGCTGGCAGACGAATTGAATGACGTTGATGACCTATACAGGTAAGTAAACTGATATTGTTTAGGTTCTGTCTTTCTCTCAAAAGTTAAAGGATGCTTCCTGGTCTACAACATGCAACCTTCTCGTGGTTTCGTACTTATAAGATACCGGATGGAAAGAAAGAAAACCTCTTTGCCTTTCGAGAACAGATCCAGAGCAGAAAATACGCATTGGAAATAATAGAAGAATGTCACCGAAGTTGGGAGAAACTCGTTACAGGTCGAGTAACTCATCCGAATCATAATTGTGTGAATACTACCTTAGATCCTTCCTTTTCTCCCTATCGTTGTTCTGTAGAAGAGGCAAATAATTTTTTAAAGTCTCTAGATAAGAATGTGGAAGATGGTTCCAAGTCCAAAGCCCCTTGCAAACTGACTCGTCATCAGTCTCTTGCAGAAATAAGTAAGGAAAACTCGGACGATACCTCTTCTCAAGATGAAATCAATACTTCGTCTCGACAACTCCTAACCATTAAGAGATTTTGTACCCAGCAACAAAGACAGTAAGAGAACTCAATGTTATTTACTGAAAATTCAAAGTACTCATTTATTTATTAGATTTCCACATGGAAGTAATGACTTGGCTCTTCTTATGTCAGAAATGGGTGTAGCCTTTAAATGCATTGCTGCATATACAAAGGAAAGACCCCACATGAAGTTTTCAGAAATGGAGAAATATGCTGATTTACAGATTTATAGCTCATTGGCATCTTCGGTATTCTACCTTACCTTTCATAAGGCGATAATGATTTAACCCTTATTTAGGGTTTATGTTGTTTGATATATTCAACATGTGGAAAAGAGTTTCTTCCACTTGACAAGAATATTAGCACTGGGAATTATGTTGCTGTTTATACACCGCTGTGTGGAATAATGGGAGGTCCACTTGGTACGATTTTTTCTGTATATTATCGAAAGTCCGCTTCTGGAAAAGAAGGAGACAGTTCAGACCTTCTGCAACGTTCAGGGTTTGATCAAGTAGCAGCTGGGTATTGTCTTTATAGTAGTTCTACAGTTTTCACGTTTTCTATTGGCTTTGGAGTACATATCTTTGCACTGGATATCGTTTCTGGACACTTTGTTGCTGCACATCCACATGTTCATATTCCCGAAGAAGGACCATTGTATTCAGTTGACACCCAAGTGATTACAAAGGTAAGTATAAAAGAGTTTTTTGAAAAAAACTGCTTCCTATATCATTTATTAGGTAGTTGATGGTGTGCAAACATTCATTTCGCGAATTGAGAATGACACTAGTCGTCATTTTCGATATGAGGGTTGCCCGGTAGCGAACTTTCATAAGGTGTTATGTAAAGGAGGAATCATGATGATGCCTGGTCCTAAAAAAGAAAATCTTGCTAATTTCTTAGGAGAGGCGGCTCCATTTGCCTTTCTGGCAAGGCAAGCCGGTGGTCGAGCAAGTGTTGGAAAACGACCCGTCCTTGAATTGAGTGCTTGGTAAGCGGTGTTTGCTTTCAATTGGTTTGTTGTTTAAGTTCGCCTATCTTGGACTTAGGTCTTTGGAAATGTCTGTTCCCTTGTTTGCTGGATCGAGAAAGGATGTCGATGAAGTGGAACGGTTGGTTTTAGGACATCCTGTATTAGAGAAAACAGTTATGGGCGCGACGGTGTTGTACGAGTTGTAGAAAAAATAAAGATGACTTTTGTTGTTTAGATCTGTCGTTCGCTGCTTGATTCCTGCTTTACAGTGGTTTAGCTGCAAAGCCGGTGCCCAGCGTCTTCTCGTTATTCTTACTGCACAGACACAGGTATTCGCTAAAAAGCGACACCTAATTGGTAGTGCAGTGTGGAACCATTAAGGCTATAAAAAAAACAGAAAAACACTAACAGATTTCCACATCGACAATTGAGGCGTTTAGTATCGAAGCTCTGTTTGGTGGTCATGACGTTGGTCTGCAAAAAATATTATATATTTTTTTATGAGGGGTTCGACATTTTCTTTACTTTCCAAAGGTCTAAGTGTAGTTTGCTGTAGAAGTGCTTGCGACTCATGCAGCCTCCTCGCCCTCCTTCCATAAGAAAAAACATGATTCGCGCCTCTTTTCGATTTTGGTGGAAAAGTTGTTTCTTATTGAGTATAATATGGTTTGCTTTTTTGTCTGCAGTATTCAGGTATCTGTATAAAACGCTATCTTTATTGGGAGTGCTTATCGTTTTGGCATATAGTTATGTAACTTTTTATCGTTTGGTCATTCCTCCTACCCTTTTTCGCTTTCCCCTCTACTTTGACTTTACTGCCAAGTAAGAGCTCACGAACTGCTCATCTATTTCAAAGCAGTTTTTTTGATAGGAGACTAGATATCCTGTCGCAGTGGCATTTGTTCCTGAAACTTGGCGTCACATGAGAAAACTTGACGGTGTGTTGCACCTTTGTTTTCCGGAATCTCCACGAAACATGGAAGCTGGCATGATCAAGGTACTTTCAACATCTTCCACGTGAAAGTGTTTCCAATGATTAGAAAGATCTCTGTAGAATTGAGCACAGAAAAAGGACAAGTTTCCTATTCCAACTACCGACCTACTGTGCTCCGTTATAAGGACCAGACGTTGACGAAAATTGAAACGTTAACGTTTTCTATTCCCTTATTGTTTGGTTTCATGGTATAAAAAAAATCTGCCTATTTTTTGAAAGGTTTTATTAATTCTTTTTTTCTAGAAACAGCAGCAATGTCAGGATATTACTGTGCTAGAACATCATATGGACAGAAAGGATTTCGCAAAGTCAAAGAACTGGCAGTTGAAAGTTTTTCTTGATAAAAACAATTTAGAGGTATTGTTGTCTGCTGTTTGATATGCTGTGTCAATGACAATTCTTTTTAAAAAGATATATAATGCTGAACTTTTGGTTGCTACTCAACTTGCGGGGTTTCGCTATTGGATGAAGTATTGGAAGTGGACTTGTGGGCTCTTGGGAGTGTCTTTCCTGTTTCTGGTCTACATGACCTTTTTTTTAGCTTGCTATATCTTGTTATTATGAACATGGGAGAGCAGCCTTTCATTTATGCAAAAAATGAAAGTCTGGAACACGCTACGAATGTTTCTTCTTTTCTACTCCCTCCATTTCTAAATGGTCACCTGCTACAGGATAGAACTCAGAACTACTGCCATATAAGTGGATATCCATTATTGATCAAAATAAAAGCACCAACCTAAAATTTTCGATATGAACCGTCTGCCGCAACTGGATTATCCTCTGTGATAGATTGTTTATCGCTTTCTGTTTCACTTCTTCTGGAAGCTTTTCGATAAACTGTTCATATACCTCAATAGTTTGCTTCACTTCTTCTTCATAATTACTTTTGCGTGAAGTAGCGTCTAAGAAGACAACGTCAACATGTAAAAGAAATCATTATCATTTCAACAGCTTACTTCCCAGTGGCCCCAAACCATCCATAACTTTGGAAAGTAACGAATCCACTTGAGCAGAAAGTGCCATCTTTTGAAAATTAGAAAAAGAAACGAATCCGTTTAGCTCTTTAATCACTTACACCCAGTCTTGCTCCTTCTTTGGCGTAATAAAGCTTCCACATACTTTCTTCGGTAGACTAGTGTCGTACAAGTAAGAACGTGCTTTGAATGAAACGTTGATACATGCCTTTCCTTCGGGAGCACCATAAAGGGGACGATACTTATTCAACAGTTTATTCGAATCATTGATGAGGCTTCTTTCGTTCGACAGCCAATCCAATTCCTATTCGCGTTTACCATGAAAACGAACAAGAGTTGAATGAACAATAAGTTACCAAGAGTTGCTTGGTTAGTTGCTGGGCGTCACTGGCCAATTTGGATGCAGAGCAAAAGTTTCTTAGATCGACTCTACGAACAACTTTGTTTAGTGGTTGAAGCACCGTCCTTGCTAGAAGAAATCTCATTTTCTCAAGAAGAAACCAATGAAAAATAATGGCTTGGGGAAACGGACATGTGCCTTTTTTAACAGGTTTGTTTATTATTCATTTAACCTGCAAACTGCTATTTTGGAGAATGACTACACAAGTTGCACAAGTTTCTTTCTGTTAGCAACAGAAGAACGGATAGTAGAGGAACAGCACAGCAGTATAGGTTATTCTCTTTGTCTCTTTATCTTGTATTTGAAACAATAATAAAGAGTTGCATATATTTTTATGGAAAATATTTTCCTGCATACATGCAACACTCTTTTCTTTCGACATGAGGGTAACAATGGATAACAAAAGAACATAACGAGGCCATGATCAAGAGAAACTGTAAAGCATTCTCAGAGGGAAAAGAATCTGGGTGTCTACTTTCATGTCAGCTCATGTGTTGAAAACGCCAGTCCTGTTACTTTTAGGGAACGGCTTACGCAAAGTAAACTATCCAGTACGTCTTGCTCGTAACAGGTGGTTAGTTTTGAGAGCCTCAGAGACACAGAAAAGAGGATTTCGCTACTCCCTGACTGGGAGGAAGCTCTCCAGGTTGGAGAAAGATGCAGACCTGTACCCAACCGATGCGACGAGGCTTGTGGCACTATTCAAAGCACTGAATGAGGTTGGTGAGAGTGAAAAGGTGATAAGGAAAGTGGAAGCAGGCTTGCGAGTTTCTTCAGAGGAAGTTGCGAAAGAGTACATAAAGGCTTTAATTAACACTAGTCGGTTTAACCGTGCACATTTAACTGATGTGTTAGAGAGAGCAGGGTTTACGCCAGAACTAGCCCTTGCATACTCAAGAGAACTGCCTTCAACAGAGGGTTCTTACTACTCAAACCCTTATGAGATATCTGGACAAAATATCTACAACAACACTTCGCGAGAGACTTTGACAGACGCTTGGAGAGCTCCTAATAACACACCTCAGGCTGAACTGTCAACTTTGAGGTCACCTAGTTTTGTAAGGTCGTCCAGTAGATTGGCTCATCCAACATTGAGTACTTCAGGTCAAGTTGGAGAACAATCCTTGAGGACGGAACCTTCCAAGGGCCACATGCCAGTTCCAGGTACATCAGAAGAGCCAATTCACGTGTCCTTAGCAGAGCCAAGCACGAAAAGTCAGTTTTGGAAACTTGTTCGCTCGGTTGCCGTTTTCTTTATTGTAATTTCGGGACTTGGCGCCCTTTTTGAGGAGCGTGCTGTAGGGAAAGGTCTTGGTCTACATACCGAGATACAGCCTGAGCAGGTAGGAAGCAGTTCGAAAAGATTCGAGGATGTGAAAGGCTGTGATGAAGCAAAAGCGGAATTGGAGGAAATTGTTCATTATCTGCGTTCACCCGAAACTTTTACACGTTTGGGAGGAAAGCTACCAAAAGGTGTCTTGCTAGTTGGCCCACCTGGAACGGGAAAAACCTTACTGGCTCGTGCCATTGCTGGAGAAGCTGGTGTTCCCTTTTTCTATGCAAGTGGCTCCGAGTTTGAAGAAATGTTCGTAGGTGTTGGTGCTAGAAGAGTTCGAGAGCTCTTTGGTGCAGCAAAGAAAAAAGCTCCCTGTATAGTATTTATTGATGAAATAGATGCTATTGGAGGAACCAGGAATCCAAAGGATCAGCAATATATGAAAATGACTCTGAATCAGTTACTTGTTGAGTTGGACGGTTTTAATCCTAATGAAGGCATCATTGTTATTGGAGCAACAAATTTTCCAGAGTCATTGGATAAAGCTCTCGTTCGTCCTGGTCGTTTTGATAGACATGTCGTCGTTCCTAACCCGGATGTAGAAGGCAGACGACAAATTTTACAGTTGCATACAAAGAACATAAAACTGGCAAAAGATGCGGATCTTTATGTCATCGCGAAAGGGACTCCTGGGTATGCATTGCTTGCTTTTGATAGTTTGTACTTAGTTGCATTTTAGGTTCTCAGGAGCAGAACTTGCCAATTTAGCGAATATGGCAGCATTGAAGGCCGCCTTAGAGGGTGCTCCAGCGGTTGGAATGGAACATCTGGAATATGCGAAAGATAAAATCCTTATGGGAGCAGAACGTAAAAGTGCTGCCATTTCCGAAGAGTCTAGGAGACTTACTGCTTATCATGAAGGAGGACATGCACTTGTTGCTTGTTTTACACCTGGTGCTCTTCCAGTATGCTTCCTTTCTTTTCATTGTATGAACTGTTCTGATCATTCTCTTGTAGATACATAAAGCTACTATTGTTCCGCGAGGTGTATCGTTAGGCATGGTTTCTCAGTTACCAGAATCAGACATGAGTAGTATCTCAAGACGGCAAATGATAGCCAAGTTGGCAGTTGCTATGGGAGGTCGAGCTGCTGAAGAGATAATATTTGGTCATGACAACGTCACATCCGGTGCTGAGAGCGATTTTACACAGGCAACTAAACTTGCAGAAGCGATGGTGACTCGATATGGTATGAGTGACAAAATTGGAAATTTTGTTTTAGAAAGAGAAAACGAAAGTCCAGAAATGCGTAGTATCATTGATTCAGAAATGAAGAAGCTGTTGGATGAAGCCTATGATCATGCTAAGAGAATTTTAATGGAACACAAGGAAGAACTGCATCGGTTGGCTAATGCTTTGTTAGAGAAGGAAACGTTGTCTGCGGATCAAGTGAAACAAGTAGTTTATTCTTTACAATATAAGAAGCAAGATGCTAAAGATGGCTCCAAGCAGTCGACTTGTGTGACAAACATTCCAAGTGTCCAAGAACCCCGAGGACTGGTCCTTCCATCGTCTGGTTCGTTGAGTGAAACTCCTGCAACAGCTGCAGCTCAGTAAGAAAGAAATAGAAGCTTACAAAAACTTGAGTTGTTAATGACCTCGTGTCGGCGAGTCGTCCATAATTACTTTTGCTAGTTGAGAGGTAAAGGATTGTAAATTGGGTTCCATTGAAAATATCAAACCTATATTGCTTTTCTTTTCAACTAAAATGACAATAAACAGAGGTAAAACAGGCATTGCAATGAATATTTCTTCTTGAAAAGCAAACACCGCCTTCTGAAAGGGACCAATAGGTAACTTGGCAACTTGGTCCAACCCGTTAGAAAACGCGAGAGCCAGTTCAGCACAACGACTAGCAGACCCTGGAACTGGTTCCTGTTGATAAATGATGACTCCGTCACGGTCAGTTACAACAAATCCTTTCAAATAAGGGATCATATCAACCATCTTTTTACAACGACGATGGCACAGACAAAGCAAGCGCCAATTCATAAAACCATTGGACCCCTCGCGGTTTTCGTACAGCATCTAAACCATCGACTACTTGACGCAATAAAGTTAGAAAAGGAAACAACATATGGGGTTCTAGTTGATATAAAAGATGCTCCCATACATCAAAAACAATATAAAGAGAGGGAACGGAACACTTTAAGATACATCTTGCAAGAATAATACTTAGATTGCGTGTCATTTGGGACTCCGACTTTTGTCCTATATGTTCAATGATGACATTTTCCAAGTGCAGCAAACAATTGTAAAGAATATCTTCATTGGATACTACTGCTTTGCTGCTCCAATGTTCTTCGTTGTTGCCATTCCAAACATCATATAGGGATATTGTTCGATTCTCTTTGGTTCCTAATAAAATGGCATCTAGACTGGATATCAAATCCACTGCTGATAATGTTTTGGGATACTGCATCAGTGTCTGTTTCCAGTAAGATAATACGTAAGGACAAAATACAATTTGATGTTTCTCACATTCCAATCCTCTTCGGAAAATGGCATGACAAGAAAGCACAAGCGATTGTATATCCAAGTTCAGAATTGAAAATAATGAAGAAAATAATTGCTCTTGTCGTTGTTTGAGCAATGATACATTGAAACGTGGTAAACTCGACAGCATCAAATCAAGAAGACAATTCACACGACAAGATGCAATCAGCTGTCTGTTTCTTCCATTACTTACATTGATAAGGTCGTCCCAATGAGACTGTGTTGTTTCCAACCAATAATCAAATATTTCTTGTTCAAAGTGTGATGAAAATTCCTTTTTGGTAGAGGAACTAATGGAGGCCTCTAGTGCACATTCCACAAGTGTCTGCCTTTCTTCTGGAGATGGACAAAAGTAACAAAGCATGGATATCGAGTCCAATAACAATATGATTGCTTTGTTTCGTAATATATTTGATATTTCTTCCTCTAGAGATGACTCCTGAATACGTTGAAATATTCGAAAAGAAAAGGAATAGACGAGCTTCCATGTTCCTAACGCGGAGGATTTCGCTTTTTCGCTCAATATCTCTTGTGAAACTGGCTGAGTCCTGCATGAACTGAATATTTCTCGACACACATTCCGAACAGTTTCTAGAAAGAAGGATACGTTGGATTGAGTAGGACTTTGCAGAACGCATTCAGCAGCTGCATAGCCAATCGAAGTGGTATGATGACAAAAGATATTCCATGAGTCATCACATAAAGGCTGAAAAAACTTTTGTCGACGTAAGAACGGCGATGATATATAATCAAGGCAGTGTACAAGTATGAATACTGCGGAAGAGATGGATTCAATTTGCTTATGACAAGCTGTAATTCCACAAGATACTGTCACAGTATATAGAATGGTATTGAAATCTTGCTCCGAGGTTATATTGGAAGTACAGATGCTGTCCTGAAGGGCCCGTTGCTGCTCTTGTTTCAATAAATTGTGGATATTTCGGTAACTAGCATCAAGTGCATTTTCCGTTTTCCAAGTTCCTATTAGATTCCAAGCGTTATACAAGCAAGAAACCAAAAAAGACCACACTAATACTCACGTAAGGCGCCCATCAAAATCATAAAACCCAAACCTCTGCTTTGCATATCACTACGCCTTTCCAAAGTTGTTCGAGCAGTCGATACTATTCGCTGTAAAAACTCCTGTCTGGCAGAAGGTCTTAGAGACAATATGGTTCCTTCTACTAAGGCCCCAATAAGAATATGTTCACGCAGTGTCCAATTGGAAGAGCTTGTCACTTCGAAAGCAGCTTTTACAATCTCAGTTGATACAATATCATCCACATAAGGAGTAACTAAAACTGCTGTCTTGCATAATCCTGTAAGAAGACCTTTCCACTGTCTTTTGGTAGAGAGCAAAGCAGCGTGTTGTAAGACAGCTAACAAAGGCTGCATATTTCCAGAGTCCAAAAAAGGAGTCACTTTTCCGAGTGTATCTAATACAATAGACACCACTATTACCAATCTTGGAGTGTTTCTAAACTGTTGGTAAGCATAGACAAGTGTGCGCAATATTGACACGATAAACTGATGCCGAGCTTGGTCAGTTTCTTCTGAGCTTTTTCCAGATAAAAATTCCAAGCACTTTGTTAGAATACTCTTTTCGGAATGTGTCAACTGCAGTAGAAAGTCCTTGAGCACTTGAATGGACTGTTTGCACTGACATTCGTCTGCCGGTGAAAGGAACGGTGCTCGTTGTATGGTGGCAGCTAATGAGTCTAAAGCTCTCTTTGCAACGGAAAACGAATAGTCGGTCTACTTTCCTTCATTATTTTCTTTAGTAGAACAACAACGTTTTTCTTAAAAACATTTTCTCTTTTCTTCTATGCCATATCCACATGTCTTATTTTTGGGCTCCCAATTCATTTTGTCGAACAACCATAGTTGGAGGTTTCCTCTACAAGAACTCTACGACTTGGTAGTCCAGTTTCTCTTTAAAAGTTTACACAAGTGGTTTTCATCAAGTTGTACAAATATTGGTCTCCCATGTGGACAAGTTCTCTTGTTTGTTGTCAACATCCATTCTTCAATAACTCTAGTCATTTCTGTGACTGACAGTGCTTTACCATTATTATATGCCGA
Organism: Galdieria phlegrea; assembly: GCA_006232345.1. Taxonomy (NCBI): domain Eukaryota; phylum Rhodophyta; class Bangiophyceae; order Galdieriales; family Galdieriaceae; genus Galdieria; species Galdieria phlegrea. The sequence goes on from SDGA01000059.1 coordinate 58,827, forward strand.
TTGACAGGCAAAGTCTGCCAAAGAGTCTTCTATATTCCTCTGTGGATTAGCAATTTGTAGCAATTGGAGTTCCAAAGAGCTACTTTTCTTTTGACAGATATCATACAGTAGCTGTGGAACTGCATCAACTACCCAACAGCCACTATCATCCAACATACGAACACGACAACACAACTGCTTCAGTCGGTACATAGCCAACTCTGTCACTAATTTGTCACAATGAAACTCTTGTACAAAAGAGAAAGAGGTCAATATTTACCTCCAGTCAATAGCATTGGCTGTGAAAAAGTATGTTGATGATTTTCTTTGGTCGCTAGTAATTTACAAAGTTTTTCATACAACACGCGTTCATGTGCAACATGTTGTTCTACCTAGCAAGTCTCTCATTCAATAAAAACATTGTTTGAAGTTGTCCGCACACAAGTAACCAACCAGTAAAATACTTGAATCTGTTTCAACCACAATATAAGTATTTTTTGCCTGTCCAATCACTTTCCAACCTGTTAACAAGATGATTATGCCTAACTGACAAGAGAATCTTTTCACTGAATCATCATACCTTGAAAAGGCATTGGAAACAGTTCATCATCTCTTTCTGTCTTTGTAGTAAGTGTTAGTGCCTTTGGGATATCCAATGCATCTTCATAGACTGTATCGGTCGTATATAATGCTTTGTCAATACAAATTGATATACAAGACAATAATGTTTCTATTTCACTGGATGCCATCTGGAATCCTAAGTTCACTTGAGACCCAATGGAACTCTTCTAATTACGTTATCACCAACTTTTCTTTTGTGGACTTGGATCCCACTTAACATGGGTAGGTTTCAAATCAATCATGACGAGACACAGAGGATAACGACCAGAAGGAACCATTTTCTTTGTCTTATCCATAATAAGCTAATAAACGAGCAAACATTAATAAATAATCACGGGTTTGCTTAAATGAAGTACCTGAGAGAGAGAATTATCTTCCGATTCTCTTCCATTAACTATAAGAAACATCCAATCGTTTCGGGAACGATGAATTCTTTCTGGCAAACCGATTACTACTTGAACCATTCCAATAGCAAGATTTTCTTTGTTTGGCACTTCAAGTTGATAATAACGCAGTTCTTGTGAAGGAATATTAAATATCTGAAGGGCAATGAGTCGTCAGCATCAACTTGCCATGAACAGCATGTTACCTGCGAAGTTCTTTCTAAAAGACCCGAACATTTTTGATATATCAGTGCAGGCTTTCTTTCTTTTCGACGTTTCCGTAAACGAAATGAAATATGCGAATGAATCAGCGCTGTCTTTTGAAAATGCCATTGTACTTGTCTATACCAATTAGAAAAGGAAATGTCCCAATCCATCAAAGATACTTCTACACAAGTTCCTGATGTAATAGAGACGGGTGAAATCTGATAGTTCTCTTGTTTCCTATTGCAACTTTTCAATCGATATCCCACTTGTTCCCCAGCCGGGCGACTCATAATAACAACAGAGCTGGATAGAACAGAGATTGCCCAAAGTGCCTGTCCACGAAAGCCTAAAGATTATTTCAGCTAACAACAACAAATAAACAAAGTATCTTATTACCCAAAGTGTGGATGTTATGGTCCAAATCGTCAACCGTTCTTATTTTGCTCGTTGTATGCGAAAGGATACAACGCTTCAAATTGGGAAGTGACATGCCCATGCCATTATCAATAACTCTGATCTAGTTGTAGACTCTTTTACACAATAAAAACTGATTATCTTCTCAACTGGTCTCACCTTTTGCTCTTCTTCTTGCCACTCCACAGTGATCATGTTCGCTTTTGCGTCGATTGCGTTTTCAATCAACTCTCTAACGACATCAACGGGGTTTTGTATAATCTATTACAAAAGATTATACTTATTGCTCTGTTTTGGTAAGATTGCTAACCTCATCCGAGTGTATTTTCTCAATGACGTCGTCACTTAACACGCTTACATCTTGGTTCATACAAGGTTGGCTGTCTGACAGAGCCCATATCTTGTATAATACTTTATAGTTAGTTACAACAGGACAGTAAAGACATTTTCGTTTATAAAAGCTATGAGTTTTACAAGAAAGCAGTTTCTGTTGATAATGAGATCCTAAAGCAACTTGACCAATGAACAACAACATGGGGAAGAAGAAGAAGGATTTTAAACATATTTCTTTTATTCATGGCATGGGTCAGACAAATGTTTAGTAATAGAACTCGTCCGCTATAGTGTATGGACTAAATATTAACTTTTGCAAATTATCCACAAGATATAGTACCTGAGAATATTCCAGCATCAATGGGTGGTGATGGACAAGAAAATTTATAAGTCATCGTGTTGTGTTCAATGCATCTGACCTCAATCTGACCAGGTTGCAAAGACGAGCTGTTCGAGCTTGAATTAGAGCTAGCCCTTAAAAATAACAAGTCACTTGGGAAATGTGGAAGCTTCTTATTCGATATCTTTCTAAGTATGTTATTCCAATCTTGTTGATCTATAAACCCTGCTAATACTGTGAAAAATACCCATATTTTGATTTTATATTAATACCTTTGCTTTGTATAATAGTAAGCATATGCTCCAGGAATTGCTGTTTATGCATACAGTGGGTATCTGAGGCAGGATCTAGCACACTAGGCTGGAGATGTGGGTTGGAAACTACGACTTTCAAAGAGGAGCCTTGTTCCTCCCCAACAACAGCTGTTATTCTCAAGATTGAATACCAAGTCACAACAAACATAATGATATCTGCCCTGAGTAGCTTTCTTGTCCTTTCCATGTTGATGACTGATATCTTTTAAGCAAAATGAACGGCTGATTTGATTGGTAAAAAAATGCAAATGAAATTTTCTTTTTTGCGCCCCCAACGAGAGAATCAGAAGAATTCATTTCGATTGAGGACGAACGGCAACACGTGATGATGAGGAACAGCATGGTTGTCCAAGCTACATTGTTGATCGGGTTAAGTGAGTGAGCAATCTCTTTGTGTATTCAACCAAGTTTACAAGTCATTTTCTTATTTCATAGGCAACTTGCTTGTTTCTAATGAGAATTCTATCAAAAAGGCATTTACATGATATTACACAAGGTGGCGAATGAATGGAATCATGAGGAATTTTTAAGAGTTTTTCACTGACTTGACCAGATTTCTGCACTTTGAGAAGCAGCTCAATGGGCCAATGTTTGGTGATAGGAGAAACTTTATGCATTGCAAACCTTCATATCTCATAAAATTGTGACCATTGTTTTAAGAAAAGACGAGAAAGAGAATATTTTCACTTGCTTCCTTTTTGTATTTTACTTTCAAAAGATAATGAAACCACAGTGTTTCAGTGTACCGAAAAACATAGAGTATCGAGAGAGAGAGAGAGAGACGTATTACAGTAATTATCTTCAAGTGTATCAAAACAACAACACCTGTTGCCAATCATGGTCGTAGTCTTGACATTCTGTTTGCTTTTCAGACTGAAGAGATGAATTGGCTATCAGTCTCTCAAAATGTTGTCCATTCTTTTCTTGTGTTCGAGTCCTTGAGCATTTGATACGTTTGGTGATTTCCGACAATGGTACTGTTTCGGTTATATCAGCGGATTGGTTTGTATAACTTGTCCAGTTATCGTGGATTTTGTTCCTTCAAAAGTAACACTGGTGATAGACCTTTCCATAGTGGGCGTTTTGAGCAGGAGTGGCGGAAACCAGAGTTGAAAGGGTTCAATACGATAGAGCAAGAAGGAAAAGGTACTAGTCCAACCAGAGTATCTTCGAACGACCAAACTTGGAGACAGTCAGGTGCAAACTTGAATCGTGTCATTCTCATTGGTTATGTTGGAAGAGATCCTGACACAAAGACATTATCGTCATCGTGTGTATAATTGTAATGGCGCACAACAAAGACTGAATCTCTTTCAGGACAAATGCATGGAACTTCCCTCTGAGTACTGCTTACAAGAAGAAGGCAGGAACAGGAAAAGAAGAAACAGTAACAGATTGGCATAATGTTACAGTGTATGCTACACCTTCTACCACATTTCTAAACAATATTATTCAAAAGGGGTAAGCACACAACTTGTTTCTATATATGGTGTTTCCAGTTTGACAAAACGAATGACAAGGAACCAATTATTTATTGAAGGAAGTTTACATTCTAGTACCTATACAGATGAGACTGGTCGTCGACGGAAACGTTATGAGATTTCCGTTTCTATGGAAGGGAAAGGTAGATAAATTAGTTTCCAAGATTTCTATGGGTTTAATAAGATTTCATTTAGGAGATATACGACTCTTAAATCGTTCTCGTAGATATGAAAATACTGTTGTTGAAGCAAACCAAGTTTCCCAGGAAAATCCTCGTCAATTTGTTGATTTCCAACCAGTAACAAGAGAAAATTAGATTCGGTTGAAAATGATATTCATTCGATTGAGATAAAGTGATTTCTGAAAATTTTCACTTGCTTATTTCATTCAAAGGAAAACTCTAGTAAACTAAGTTACTGGGGATATAATGCTCGACTAGTAAGGCAAAGCTGATATTTCATATGATTTGTTCGTTTGATAAATTTGTAGCTACCAAAAATATTTTCTCTGTTGTTGACACAACCATACATATGTATCGTCTGTGTCATTTCTGAGAATGTCATTTTTCTTGCGTCGAAGAATCTGCCGACCAACAAACAAAAACCAACATATCACCCCTTGATAATGAACATTCGTTATGTTTTGCCAATAAGTGTTCTATCCTTGAAGAGAAACAAACAACAAACAAGGTGAAGCATCGACCAAGAAGTTCATACTTGGCAACCGCAACACTTTGGGTGGCTTCGAGTCGTCTTTGCACTTTGTAAAAGCTTTCCTTCTCCAAAGTCTCTTCATTAGGAAAAAGGATCCATACACAAGGATAGGTTGGTAATTGTGACTCCATCTCACTTACTGAAATCACATATTCCAAACGAATGTCCTCCGGCATGGACGGTAATACTGACGGACGATATGCTAAGCGACCACTTGCTAGAAAGGAAAGAGCTAATTCTTCATAAGATACTCGAACTCTCCAAATAATATGATTGATTCTTCTCATATTTCTCGCCCTTTCTGTTTCTAATTCTGCTGCTATCATATCCAAATCTAAAGAATCCTCATCCACTTTGGAAAACGCCACTCATAATTCGATCTTTTAATCGTATTACTCTCTCTCTAAGTTCTTTTGTTTCTTGAAGAATAGCTTCATCATCTTTTTTGGGATATGGTGGAGGAGCATTATATTCTACAAGCAGAAATATTATTAGAGTAAGAACATATCAAACTAACTTGCAAACTTACTTCTCTTATGGGGTACATGTTGAAGAGGTTCATCATCATCATATGCATACTGAGGTGGAATCTTTGGTAGTGGGTCGCCATACCTTTGTGCTCGTAGATAGTCATACATAAAAGTTCTTAGCTCCTCCAAACTTCTGAATGAAGTTGGAAAGCGAACTTGACGTTCAATCATAGAAAGAAACTTGAGTGCTTCTTTCTCTGAAATCCTAGACAGTTGATATATGGTATCTACGTCGAATATTAGATACCCTGCCGGAGGAAAGCATTCAATAGCTTCTCCTACTCGAGAAGAGACATCCCATTTGGAAAAGTAATCCTTAAATGCTGTTCTAACTGCTTTCAGTATGTATGCTGTTGGGTTCTTTATCTCTTTTGCAGCAAAAGCTTCGATAATACGCAGAGTGTCTTTGGTGTCCAACCGTACTATTTGTTTTAATAAGATGGCGTCATCCTTCAAAAAGCTCTTTTGGGTTTCAATTGATACGCTTTTCAAACATTTTTTGACACGAGTTGAAATATCCAGTGAGTCTATTTGTGAATCCAAGTCTCCTTGTTCTTCTTTCATTTGGAGTTTTCCAAAGTCTCACTTTTTAAAAATCTTATGGTTATAACGTTCTAGTACCATATAATAGCCAACAGATGACTTGTTGGGAAAAAAGAAACGGTGTTCGCAAGTCTATTTTCGTTTTCCTCCCAATGTGGGAGTGATCAATGCCGTTAAATTCGAGTTGCTGCGAATATTTTCTCAAGGCAACCCTCGCCATCATTTCTTAAGAGTCTATTCATAGTCAGCATCATTTTTTGACAAGTTATTTTTTGTGTTTGTAATGACGACCTTTCAGAAAAAATTATAGAGTTTACAAGTGGATGAATTCAACGAGATGTTTATAATTTTGTTGTGACTTGGAAGAATAAAATATATGTTTCCGTAAACAAGATTATATATATATATATATCAGTTATTGCAAACGTCTCTTTGGAACAAAGAACAATGGAAAATATTGTTTCAACAAGTGAGATATGTTTGGATAGGTTGTTAACATGAAACAATGAGAAGAGAGAAAAGATAAGAAAGAATAACTTTGACAAACCATGTTATTTCCTAGATAGACATGTTACAGAAAATAACTTGTTTAAAAATAGACTCTTGTAGAAAAGCAGCTACTTATTCCATTGATCACAAGGAGACACAAGGCACCACTGGGTCGAATAAAAAGGAAACATTAGTTCAGCAATTACAATATGCAAAATTAGAAGAGAGACCTTAGAACTTCAAATGGATTATATTTTATCCATATGCTGTGGCATCTTGAAGTTTCAACCGAGCATGGCATGGCTCTTGCATCGGTGAATGGATAAGGCCATCGCAAAGTGTTGTTGATTAGTGTTGACAAGGTGTGACAGACATAATGGCTTTAGTAGGTTCCAAGGCTTCTGTAAAAGTTATAACTGTAGCAAAAAGTGGAAAATATGTCTTTAATAGCTGGAGACAGTGTATATCTACGGCTTCTAGACTATCCTATTCTCCAAAGTTCTGTTCTGACGTGGGTGGAATCAAACAGACGTTGAGGAACCCATTCGTATCCCTGTTTGGAACAACCTTGACAAGCCGGTTGTCAGTCAGATGTTTTTCAACAGAGCAGTCGTCAACAGACGGTATAAATAAGGCACCTGTACCTGTTTCAAGCGCACCAGTGGAATCCTCTGAACAGTCACAAAGGTTTGTGTGTTGCTACTGGTAGAGTTTCTTTGCTGTGGTGAACCTCTTTTTCGTAGGGATTCCTTCAAAACACCCAGGGAGCTTACACCAAAAGAAATAGTTGCCGAACTGGATAGATTCATTGTGGGTCAGACAGATGCAAAGAAGGCCATGGCTATAGCACTTCGAAATCGTTGGAGACGTCATCACGTGGTTAAAGAGCTAGCTGATGAGGTCATTCCCAAGAATATTCTAATGATTGGACCAACTGGAGTAGGCAAAACTGAAATTGCCAGGAGACTGGCCAAACTGGTTGATGCACCGTTCGTGAAAGTGGAGGCAACTAAATATACTGAAGTTGGGTTTCATGGAAGAGATGTGGATCAAATCATTCGTGATCTTGTGGAAAATGCTGTGCAAATGGTAAAATCAAAGAAACGGAAGGAAATTAAGGATACAGTTGACAAGCTAGTAGAAGAAAGAATTCTTGATGAGTTGACAGGTCCTCAAGCTCGAAAGGAAACCAGAGATAGTTTTAGGAATTTGCTTCGGAAAGGCGCTTTAGAAGACAGAGAAATTGAAGTGGTTGAAAGTGGAAAAAACAAGTCACCTCATGTGGTTCAGATGGGAGACGTCATGCCAGAAATTTTCAATTTAGAAAAGATATTTACGATGAGTAAGTCTGGTGGAAAGAAAAGAATGAAAGTGAAGGATGCTCGTCAAGTTCTTGAAGATATGGAGTCTGACAAGTTGTTGAGTGATGAGTCTGTCACACAGCAAGCCATCCAACTTACTGAGCAAGATGGTATTGTGTTTATTGATGAGATTGATAAGATTTGCACTCCTAATGGTTGGAGAAGTGGTGCAGATGCCTCTGCGGAAGGTGTGCAGAGAGATCTACTTCCTCTCATTGAAGGAAGCACTATTTCCACGAAGTATGGAAATGTCGATACTGAACATATTTTGTTTGTTGCTTCTGGTGCCTTTCATCAGTGTAAACCTGCGGATTTGATGGCAGAGCTTCAAGGACGTCTTCCCATACGTGTTGAATTGAAAGGACTATCAGAAAATGATTTGTATCAGATATTAACAGTACCTGAGAATAACCTGATTAGACAACAAATCGAATTGATGCGAACTGAAGGAGTGAATTTGGTGTTTACACCTGAAGCTATCAGAGAGATTGCTGCTGTTGCTGCTGAAGTTAATACCAACGTCGAAAACATTGGAGCTAGACGTTTATATACAGTGATTGAGCGCATTGTTGAAGATATTAGTTTCAGTGCTCCTGATCTAAAGGGTCAAACGGTAACTATAGATGCCCCAAATGTGAAGGGTTCTTTAGGAGATATGTTATTGAAGACCGATCTGTCAAAGTTTGTGTTGTGAACAGCCACGAGGCTATGATGTGAAGAGAATGAAAAGATATGATTGCAAGCTGTAGCCTCTTAAATCGTTCGATTTCCTCTGTTTGGTGTGCAATTGTGTGCTATTTTTGTTGACATTGTTAAGAATCTTGAATGGTGTTTCATGTAGCGCTTTCATGTTATCATGTGCTTTTTTGTCGGATGAAACAAGATTTGGTATTTAGGACATGAAAATAATAAACATGAATGAGATCTATCATGGAGACCTTTTAAAATAGAGCACTAAAGATGGGTATGTTTTTAGTCTCTTGATAATGGATTACCTCGTCGTTTTAGCTTTAATGAAACTACCTAATGTTTCTCCCATACCATGAAATCATACTAGAGTGTCCAATAATAGGAATAACTTTCAATAACTGACATTTTTGGCAAGCACACAAGTCCATTCAAACATGTTTTGACCATGCTATACAACCAAAACCGTTCTTATCTAGCACATGCATATTGTGAGGAAAATTCCAATGTATCAATGCAAAAGGGTAGTCATCTTGATGAACACCTGAAAGTTGTAGTTATGATATACAAAGAGAACTAAAGTGTCTCTATGATGACCAAACAAGATATACAGTGTTTATATGAAGACACAGTGTGACACATAGTTGGAATACTCTTTGCATTTGGGAACAACGAGGATGGAAAACAATGCTTTCTGATAAGAGGGCAAGTCTCAACAAATTTGGCGCCAAAATGAACTTGCAATTTTCATGGTTTCGACCTCTGTTGGGCGATTTCTTTTAGATGAACTGGCAATCCTTCTATGAGCAATGTATAATATATGGTAAAAGAACAGTCCAAAAACGTTGTAAACCACCTCAAAAAGCCTGCAAGTATCTCATTTGGTGCAGGAAGTGTCCTTTATATGCTAGCATATACTCTTTGGATTCAAAAGGAGTTCCGTTCAAGTTCCGAACACGTTCACCAGACCTTGGACAATATCATAAAGAAGGTATTGAAAGTGGTCTTCCACTTTATTTGTTTAAATTCTAGTCTGCTAGTGGGAGATGGAAAAACTCTGTATTACCTCTAGAATTTCGTGTTTGGAACTGACACTAGACCGAACCGCGTTGGAACTCCAATCGTCACTAGACGTTTTGAAGACTCCAAGTGGCGGAGACTTCAACTGGTCAAAGTCTTTTATAGAATGGAAGTATAGTGAGTGTATGAATAGGAAGGAAGATGAATAACTTTCTTGGTTCTGTGCAAGCAGAATTATTGTAGAACTCTTTAGGTTAGCCTCAACCTGTTGGTTTCTTTATTTATGTTTATCAAAATTTTTTCATATTGCCAATCAGCAAGACTATATGATAGGAAATGGTCTCTTTGTCTTTATGAAATAACGCATTGCAAAAAAGCGAGTAGGTATGTTTTGGTCTAGGCGAATGCGACAAATGAGGACTTTACACACAAAAAACTGAACAATGCTTATAAAATAAATGCAAATTTATTGAATAGAATTGAAGCAGTCGAGATCTGATATTGTTTTTTTGGGAAATTTCATTACGGCAACTTACCATGTTACTTTTGAAGACCGTTTGATGAACCAAAAGTCAGTGACATTTTGGTAGAATTTGGTGCAAGTCTTGCTACATGGTCTTTTGGTATTTATAGAAAAATGATATCTAGTGAAAATAAATATATTTTGGCCTCATTGCCTCTTATTACAGTGTAAGTGCTTATAGTAGAAAGTGATTCGGAAAAGTGTTCAAATTTTGCCAGCCAAGCAACTTGCAAAAGCATTTGGTAAACCAATTTGATTGTTTGGTAGCGGAGGAGTTTTGTGCGAGTGCGCTCAGTCGAGAGAATGGGAATGGACTTGGACGCTTGGATAGAGAAAGTTAGAAACGCTCAATACCTTCCAGAACCTGACTTGAAACGTCTTTGTGATTATGTGAAAGAAATCCTTATTGAAGAATCAAATGTTCAGGTACTTGCTTAACCAAAATTTTCAATGACAAAAACTGAGAATGTGGAAAGCCCGTTTCTTCTCCTGTAACTGTCTGCGGGGATATCCATGGACAGTTTCACGACCTTTTAGAACTTTTCCGCACTGGGGGAGAAGTTCCCGAAACAAACTACATTTTTATGGGTGACTTTGTGGACCGCGGTTATAACAGCCTTGAAACTTTCACTTTACTACTTTGTTTGAAAGCACGGTATCCGTCGAGAGTAACTTTGCTTCGAGGAAACCACGAAAGTCGACAAATTACTCAAGTATATGGTTTCTATGATGAGTGTCAACGCAAATATGGCAACGCTAATGCTTGGAAATACTGTTGTGAAGTTTTCGACTACCTTACCATAGCTGCGCTGATAGATGGGGAGATTCTTTGTGTTCATGGTGGTCTTAGTCCAGATATTCGTACTTTGGATCAAATTCGCACGGTGGACCGTAGACAAGAGATTCCTCACGAAGGAGCTTTCTGTGACTTGATGTGGAGTGACCCAGAAGTACGTTGTTAAGATAATATATTTGGCTTTAACTTATTTTGTTTTAAAGGATATCGAGACCTGGGCAGTGAGTCCAAGAGGTGCTGGCTGGTTGTTTGGTTCAAAAGTTACTGCAGAATTTAATTACATCAATAAGCTGTCTCTAATTTGTAGAGCCCATCAACTGGTACAAGAAGGATACAAATATATGTTTCCTGAACGTTCTTTAGTAACTGTTTGGTCTGCACCCAACTATTGTTACCGCTGTGGAAATGTGGCAGCAATCTTAGCTTTTGACGAAAATTTGGAACGTGAGTTTAAGATATTTAGAGAAGTAGCAGAAGATCATCACGTTGTTCCTGCTCGTGCGGCCGTCCCATATTTTTTATAGTTTTTCTTTGAAAGTGTCTATTATATAGTTATGACTGTGGTTAGGAAACACTGAGATTTTCAATGAGAATAAATACACTCTAGCGTTAATGACAACCTGCACACACAAGTTACCTTTTATATGATGAGACTGCCACATCCTTCATTGATTATAATAGAATGCACTGGATATTGTCACAAGTTTGCATGAAATGGATGATTGGTAAGAGGGAGGAATCCGATGTTCAAGTACAAACAAAACACAGTCAACAAAACTGTTTTAAACGCCCAATGACTATACAGTCTTGGAAGAAAGAATGTGGTGCTCCAAGTGTTCTTCATAGGTAACAATAGGCTAAAAATAGGCTTTATTCTCCAGTAAAGTTTATATTCATTTACTGTGAATCTATAGAGAAAGGGTGATAGAATCTTATCAACGTATTCAAAGCTATTCACACATGGAAAAGGCATTGCTTCTTACAACAATACTGTCTATCTCCTTCAATTTCATCGGGAGATTTCTTTTTACAGAGTATTTACCTATCGACAAGAAGCTCAATCATCCCTTAAGTTTAATGATTGACCAGTAAAGAAAAGCATGAGAGAGATTAGTTTAAATTTTTGTCATTCGGCAGAGACCGTTTCAAGAGATTTGAGACAATGGACCAAATGGAACTTGACTGGGATAGCAAGACTTTTTCTCCAAAAGAAGGTTTACAAGACAAACCAGATGAGAAGAGAGGTATTTCTTTCTGGACATATCCTCTTAGTTCCCCATCCAAAGCAAAATTCTTTGACAATGTACAGAAGCCAACGTCAACTGCAGTCCCACTTCACGAGAACGGAGAAATGCAGTTGAGAGAGAGGACAGACAAAATGGACACCTGTCAAGGTTTGGATGGCATTATTCATTCAAAAGCGCTTGCAAAGAGACTACAGAACCTTCGAGTTGGTAATGGTTTACGCCGCAGAAATTTATATCAAAAGAGGCTAAGAAGAACGTTGCCCTGGACGTGGTTATCAGACATAAAAGGTCAGCAGTATTCAGTATTACCCAACAACTCAGATATAGAGCATCATTCTCTGAAAAGGCTGACATCCAACGAGTATGATGCTGATAATCAGATATCCTCTTCTTTCGGGACCCCAAGTAGAACAGCACTACCAACATCAACTTGTTTTGAAAAGAATGCTTTATTTCTACAGAGACATTTATATTTGCCATACGTTATTGCCGGCTACTTGCAACTTGCTTTTAATGTTGTTATCGTTGGCATTATAATGATATCATTTATAGCTGTTGCCTGGAGTATTCGAGGTGACATTGTAGGAAAGGTTAAGGAGCAAACAATAGAGGCGCAAGCAATAGTGGATCGCTGCTACCATCAATATTATGATAACAAATGCAACGAAACGGCACATATAGCACCATTTCTTCGCTCCCAGTGTCACTCTTGGAGTATTTGCATGGCAAGAGATCCACGTTCGATTGGAACAAAGACCAAATTATACGCAGAAACGCTCTCTGAAGTAAGTGTAATCTTTATTAATATAAGAGACTGTGAAATTTATTGTGAATTGTTCTAGGTTTTGAACTCGTTTGTTGAGCCCATATCGTACAAAACTTTATTGTTCGCTCTCATCTTTATTTTGGGCTTTACTTTTATTAGCAACTTGGCTTTTCATTTCGCTAAAAAGAGAAGCTCACCTCCTATTTCTTTTGAACGACCAAATTCAAATGGTGCGAGTGACCATCTGATGAGAACACCACAAGCCAAAGCGCTTTTCGCTTATTCAGAGGATTCTCCAAATTAAGAAATGTTTGTTCTTAAGAGAAGTTGCGTGGACTGTTTCTCTCCTCGTAGTTGGCGCCATGGATCAGCTTGAAAACCAAATGGCTTGTTTTGTTTTGAATAACTTGAAATGTAAAAATTTCTTTTTTGAAGCACCTCTTGACTATTCGCACAAGCTTAGTGGACGTATACGTCTATTCGCACGAGTCGTTTCCTTGGACAATGCAACTTGCACACGAGAAAATTCCAGCAGATTACAAGAAAAGACCTGTAAGGTGCTTTGTTATCTACAAGGAGGTCCTGGATTTGAGGCTCCTAGGCCTGATGCTATTTCGTTTCTTCGTCCGCTTGTTGAAGTGTACGATGAAGTGGTTCTCTTGGAACAGCGAGGAACTGGTCTTTCTTCGGCTATAGATGCAGACAGTTTACTAGAATATTCTTCCGATGTAGGACAACAAAAGGAATATTTGAGATGTTTTCGAGCCGATTCGATTGTTAGAGACGCTGAATTATGTCGAACAGAGTTATATGGAGCAGGGTTTTCTTGGTCAATCTTGGGTCAGTCCTTTGGGGGTTTCTGCGCAGTGACTTATTTATCTTTTTTTCCAAATTCTTTGAAAGAGTGCTACATTACTGGTGGAATACCACCCATCATCTCCGGTTTTGCTGCAAAGGCTGTTTATAAATCTCTGTTCCAAAGACTATGCAGACAGAACGAAAAATATTATCAGTATTTTCCTGAAGACGTTTCTGTTGTTTGGGAGATTGTTGAATTTCTGTTATCTCAACTCAATGGCTGTGTTACTCTTCCTTCTGGTTCGGTTTTAACACCTCAAGGTTTGCAAACGCTTGGTTTTCGTGCACTAGGATTTTCTGGTGGTTTTGGCTTCCTTCATTTGCTGTTGGAGAGAGCTTTTCGTGAAGATCCTACTGGAAAGAAAAATTATCTCGCTATTTTCTATGCCAAATTGATAACTTTTTCTCCACTTTTGAACGAAATCCCCTATATGCAGTTGTACATGAGGCTATATACTGTAATGGACCCAAAGATAAAGAGAGTGTTGAGTCTTACGTTTGGGCAGCTGATCATGTCCGACAAAACTTTCCGCAGTTTGATGCTATGAAAAGATTAAAATCTAGACAACCTATCTATTTTACGGGAGAAATGATTTTTCCGTGGATGTTTGATGAAGTAAGTTGGACGAGATAGATCTATATCCGCTTCTGACATTATAAATTAGTTTAGTGGTCTTCGTCCTTTTAAGGAGGTCGCTCAAGTGCTTGCAGAGGAGCAAAATTGGTCAGAGTTGTATGACAGGGATACTCTGCGTCAGAATAAAGTTTTAACTGCAGCAGCGGTATATGTTAACGACGTCTATGTTGACTCTGGATTTAGTTTGGAGACTGCTAAGGATATCAACAATATTCGTTTATGGATAACGAATGAGTATTTACACGGTGCGTTGAGAGAGGATACAAGAAAGGTACTTCAGATACTGCAGAAACTAGTATTGGAATGTTCCACATGTTTGGAGCTTTGATATATATCGTTTTTTGAAGGTTTTTTAATGTATAGAAATATTTGTATTGAAATTAAGAGTTCTGAGTTTATTTTCAAAAATGGTTACATAATGCGAAAATGGCAAGGTAGAAAGAGGCAATGTGGTCCATTATGAAACAATTGCCGAATTCTGTCGTTTCTCTTGTTTGGTGAGCGGTTTTCGACGGGCTCTATCAAGAAACTCTCTATCATGCCACTTCTTAACCACCCCAACTTTTCTTCTCTGAATAACCTTTTTACGTTAACGGTTGCAGTAACTAGTGCCGTATTTCTAGGAACAGTGGCGTGTTCTCATTATGTAGCGGGAAAGAAGCAACAACCCCTTTTTTCTTGGAAGCGGAAAATCTGAGTAGGTTTGAACTTTTTGAAAGCTCTGTTATTTCGCAGTGATTGAAAGTATTTTTAGGAACCTTATGAAGCTGCATGTGTTTAGAATTGATAAAGGGGTTTCCCTGCTTGAACCCAATAAAAGACCTATCTTTTAATAAAGCTGTGAAAACTCGTTGTTCAACTAGTTTTGGTAACCAAAGAAAGGTCACATGGTCCTATAGGTGTCAAAGGAAAAGAGAGTCGCCGTCAATTGGGAAAGAGATAGATGGTTTACACTACTATCACCACCAGGAATCTCGTTTTTCTTCGAGTTCTTAAGATATACATTTATAAAACAAAATTATACAAGTGTCAAACAATCTGTTTGAAAACATCAGCTTTTTACGAGTTTTTTTGAAGGAATTTACCGAGAGCTTGTTTTACAATATAATTGGCGATGGCTAGAGAAGAAGTTGCTGCTGGTGAAGGAGCATTACGAACATGCAGCATTCTTCCTTGTGGACCCAAACTTTCAAATACAAAATCATCAACTAGAGAGCCATCTTCTGCCATGGCTTGAGCTCGTATACCACTCCAACCAGCAGTCGTTTCTCTGAACTTGAGATTAGGCACCAATTTTTGTGCTCTGTGGACAAAAGCCAATGAAAAAGTATCATAATAAGCCTCCACAACACTGCCTGACAAATTCTTCCGTAGAAAATTCCAAAGAGCCTTTTCTTTCCATACTGACTGATTTCGTTCATTCAATGCGGCTTTGCTATAACCAGCTTTACCAAAAGACAACCCAGCACTAGGTCCTAATGTAACTTGTCCTTGAACAGTTGGTGTGAAATGAATTCCTAGAAAAGGATATCTTGGATCCGGAACAGGATAGATATTTCTTTTTACAAGATTATTTGCTTCCTGTTTCAAAATTCGATAACTTCCACGAAATGGTATTATTACTGGATATTTACTGCCGCCTGCAAGAGAGGCCAAATGGGCAGAAGACAATCCAGCACAACATATCACGTAATTTGAAAATACAGAAGAAGGATATGCCTCAGATCCCTTCATACTACTCTGTCTCCCATGAATTTCTATAATGTCATGAAGATTCGTTGTAAATCCAGTTACTTGAAAACCTTTCACTACTTCACGTTGAGTGGTACTCAGAAAATCCTTCTCAAAGGATTTAGTAACCAATTCATAGTCACATATTCCCGTGTTAGGAGAATATAAAGCTCTTATTCCTTTTACTTGCGGTTCCAGTTCTGCAATCACTCTTTCGTTTACAAGTTCCAAATCTCTAACACCATTCTGAGTTCCTCGTCTTAATAACTTTTCAAGTTGATCTATTTCCGTTTCTTGTGTAGCAACGATCAATTTTCCTATTCTTTTGTGTGGTATCTTTTGCATCTTGCAATATTCGTACATGAGATCTGCTCCCTCAACACATAAACGGGCCTTGTTGCTACCGGGTTTATAAAATATTCCAGCATGGATAACACCACTGTTATGCTTACTTTGCTGCTGACCAACTTGTTGCTCACCTTCCAATACCACAATCTTGTTATCAGGAAGTCGGTGACTGAGTTCTTTAGCGGTTGCCATTCCAACTATTCCACCGCCAATGACTGCGATATCATACTCTTTGTGTGTGTGTTTACAAAACAGTCTTTTATTAGAGGCCTTAACCAGGAAACGGTTCAGTACATTTCTTCCACAGTTCATTTCTTGTCCTGTAGAAATGCTCAAGATCCAGAATGGTTTAGGGCTATGGAACTTGATGAATAAGAGCTAATGACGGAGCACATTAGAGAAATTTTAAATGATCATAAAGCTTAGAAGATAAAAGTTATTGAAAGCTTTATGAATGCTGCTGAAATGAACTACCACTGCGAATTTCAGTAAATCATTTAGAGATATTATCCTTGTAGTGAGTGAATCTATTGATACTTGGTGGTGACTCGTTATTTCGATAAGATATAATATGTCCAGCAGATGTTACCATCATTGAGAGATGAAAGTGCTTGTTCACATGGTTGTTGAAATGCATTGGCGTTCATCTGCATCATTAAATCGGAAAATGATTGGTGGGTGGGACTTCACAGACTTGAACGGAAGCAGCTTCATTTAAACTTTTCTTGGTATGTTGTGGTAATGAAATGACGACATAATGACAGAACCAAACGATTCTTCGGCTTTTGTATCTATAACTAACAGTTTGAGTTTCTCAAAAAGCAATCTTCGGCTTACTAACAAGAAAGGGACTAGAAAGTCGGCTTTAGGGATTCCGAACCAGTGGGGCTGTACAAAAGAAAGGCGCACGAGGCACCATTTGATATTTCAAATAACCTGCAAACAAAAGGGAGTGGTCGAGACTGGAAATGACACTGTAAATAAATGCGAAAAGCTAACAACTCTTCCACAGTTCAGAGGGTATGCTGTAGAGGGAAGTATTCAACAGCTTTTGGCGTCCTTGAATAAACACACAGTTAAAGATGACTGTAGAAAGCATACAAGTAAGGATATGAGCTGTGAACAATCTCTCAGTAGACAGTTGGAGGGAGACGAATATACGGTAACCACCCGTTGTGACCAGTCAAGTTCTGCAGGTTCTGACCTCAAGTCGGACTTGTTATCTTCTTTTGATAGCCAGTTCATGGACCAAAGTTTACACAACTGTTTTGATATTGTTCAATTGGATGACACCTTGGATAAGGAGCAACCCCTGGTAATTTTTCCACTTACACATGAAGCGCATAAAGGTGCAATACGCGCATTTAATAATAGGCATTGTGAGAAACGGCAACAGATTGATTCTACAGAAAATGTTTTGGACCAAGCGTCAATATTTTTCAAGGAACTTTGGAGTTTGTTATCTCCTTCCCTTTGGTATTTTTCTGAAAGGGATATTGAAGATGTGTGGCATACATTAAAGTCTATTGTATCTAGCGAAAATAGACTTACCGAGAAATACTTTTACCCATCTCTTGTGAAGGGAATTGAAATTGCTATTATTTTGAGTTCTCTACAAGTTGACAAGGCTTGTATATTGACAAGTTTGTTAGTCGGTTTAAATGAAAAAGATGTGAATATCTGTTTGGATATTTGCCCGATAACCTCTTTGAAAAGTACTGTGATGAATTTGTTAAGTGAATATTTTTGGATTGGAAAGCTTCCTTCCTTTCTTGTGGGTATTCATGAAAATAGGGGCAAATTGATTAGGCAACAGATATGGAGTTCTGTTTCCGATCATCGCACAGTTTTGTTGAAGCTTGCAGAACGTTTATGGACTATTAGAAATCTGCACAAATATTCTTATGAGATTCAACAGTCTATCGCATTGGAGGTTTTGCAAGTCTTTGTTCCTCTTGCAAACGCATCTGGTTTGGCAAGGTAAATGGGTACCTTTTTCATTGAGACGAAATATATTTCTTACTCGTGATCTAGTTATATGTGGGAGTTGAGTGATCGTTGTTTGAGAATATTGTTCCCAACTTCATATCTACAACTAGAAAAATGGCACATGAGCATTTGGAATAGAGCACAAGCTGTTCTTGCTTCTGCAGAGAGACAACTGTTGACTGTATTGCAAAAAGATACTTTCTTATTTCAGGTAGCGGAGCGATATATTATTCAAGGTCGCACCAAGAACTTGGTTTCTACTTTTATGAAGATGTTGAAACGAAGCAAAAGAAAGGAACAGATCTTTGACTTTATAGCAATGCGAGTAATTGTATGCTTGCGACCAGATATAAAGTTAAAAAAGGGTGTGGATATTGAATCTGCAATTTGTAAGAAAATATATCAAGTTGTGACTTGTATGTGGGAGGAATATGAAGGTCGTCACAAAGATTATGTTGCTGCACCAAAGGCAAATGGTTATCGCTCCATTCATACAACGGTTAAACATAGCAGTGGTTTTCCTGTAGAAATACAAATACGAACAGAAGAAATGCATCTGCTTGCGAATATGGAAGTGCTTCTCATCGGTTGTACAAAGGAGAAGTTGAACCAGACACAGATAAACGACTCGTTTGAGATGAAATTTGTTTTTGGATGTTGACAGTGTGCCATGGCACCCATAAGATATGTGCAATGGGGTGCATGTTGTCTTTGGAAACAAATAAAAAACAAGCGATATCTTTATTCGAAACAGGAGTTTTCTTTAATTGAGTCATGTGTACAACGTCAAGTATCAACAACTGAGAAGCTTGGAAGTTTCTCTATGAAATCGACTTTGGTTTCAAACAGGACCCTCAGCAAGGTTTTTCAGTGCTTTTCTACTAGAACCCAAGTTGCAAAGGCTAATAAGAGAGATCCTGGTAAAAATGATCCATCAAAAGAGAAACAACGACAAGAAAATGTGAGGAAACTGGAAAGAATGCTGAGAGGAAGAAAGGTTGAATTGTTAGGCGGCGAGACTATGTTGGTGAAAGATGTGGCTTCACAGTTAAAACTATCAGCAAAAGCACTAGCAGTTGTTCTTAGAAAGTTTACAGGAGAGCCAACTGTTGCGGACTCTGTTGTTTCTAGAGATGCAGTTGAAATGGTATTGTCGGATATGGGAGCTAAAGTTTCATTTGTGAAACAGGAAACGACAAGAAAGGGTACAGGAGAATTGAAAACTCCCAACTTTTTGAAAACGTATGACCCAAAAACTTGGTCTTCGTTTCCTCTTCGACCACCAGTCGTGACAGTGATGGGTCATGTAGACCATGGGAAAACTACTCTATTGGATGCACTTCGTAACACGCATGTAGCAGCTTCTGAGAAAGGAGGCATTACTCAGAGTATAGGGTCTTTTTCAGTTGCTTTATCGAATGGCGCAAAAGTCACCTTTTTGGATACTCCTGGACACGAAGCCTTCGCAGCAATGAGAGCCTGTGGTACTTCTGTTACAGATATTGTTGTTTTAGTGGTTGCAGCAGATGACGGCGTTATGCCTCAAACATTGGAAGCAGTCAATCATGCTCGAAATGCCAACGTGCCAATCATTGTTGCTATTAACAAGATAGACGCACGAGGTTCTAATCCTGAACGTGTCATGAATGATTTGGTATCTTTTGCAGGCATTCAAGTTGAACAGTTAGGAGGAGAAACACAATGTATTCTTATTTCTGCAGTGAAGCGTCAGGGCCTAGAAAACTTGGTGGACGCTATTTTATTACAAGCTGAATTGTCAGATCTTCGTGCCAATGCAAATGATTTGGGAGAGGCAGTTTGTATTGAGTCCAAGGTTTCTAAAGGCATGGGAAATGTTGCAAACTGTATTGTAAGTATTGGTCACTTTGGTAGCTAGTGGTGTGGACTGATAAGAAAAACAAATTTGAAGGTTCGATGGGGTTCTTTTCATGTGAATGATTATATAGCAAGTGGTTCTACATGGGGTCACGTGCGTCGCATGTTAGATGATAATAGCAAGTCGGTTCGTATTGTTGGTCCATCTAGTCCATTTTCTTTGATTGGATTGAAAGAATTGGTTAATCCTGGTAGTTTTGTTTTTGTAATGCAAAATGAAGAAGAAGCGAAAGATTTCGCTGAGAAGTATCAAGAAGACATGTACTTTAGAAAATTGCAAAATGCAGCTTTACAAATAAGTGTTCAAAGAGCCTCAGAAAAACTTAAAGTTCAATCTTCTGAAAACGTTACTACGGAGTCTTCTTCCTCAACATTACAACAGAAACTAAATTTTATTGTTAAAGCCGATGTTCGAGGGTCCGTCGATGCGGTGAGATTGTTATTATTTGATTAGTGTACTTTGAATGACCTTTTTATGTTTTCTGTTAGGTTCTCGAATGCATAAAGAAAATAAGCAATGAAGAGACACAAATGAATGTTGTACATGCAGGAGTTGGTGCTGTATCAGAGTCGGATGTATTTCTAGCAGCTTCATCAGAAGCTTCCATTTTGGCATTTAATTGTAAAGTTCCAGCGAATGTTCTGCAACATGCAAAACAGAGTCGTGTGCAGGTTCGTCAGTATGGAATTATTTATGAATTATTGGATGATATGGAAGCCTTACGAGGTCGTAAATTTGGTTCTTCTGAAGCTCAACAACATATTGGAACAGCAAAATTGAAACAGATATTCCAACTGGAAAGGAAACAGGGTAAATCTGTAAAAATTGCAGGGTGTATTGTGTCAGATGGAGTTGTTAAACTTCACAGTTTAGTGAAAGTCATTCGTTCGGGACAGGTGATTGGTAAGGAAAGATTGATTCTCTAAAGTTTTTCAAAGAGAATGTGACCAGTGTATCTTCTGGCAACGAATGTGGGATCAGCATTACAGGTTTTGAAGATTTTCAGGAGGGCGATTCAATTGAAGTTTTGGAAACAGTTATTGTATCTCCACAAGAAGACAAGTATCTTGTAACATAGTAGATAAGGATAGGAACGACAGTCAACATAGTAGAAAGCAAATTACTATGATTGTTCGTTAGAGCCATGACATTCAATATCAGTAAAGAAAGTTGTGAATGAATGCTGGTTTGAAATAGGAATATCAGAATTTGTTGTGGTTGTTTCTGAAAATGTTCTTTGTCTCCGTTACTTGCTTAGTTCCCTTTATTTTTTCAAATCCAACTGATATTTCTACTCATTTTTATATCATTTACCAACATTTTTTTTCTGTTGACAAGACACCAGACAGGAATGTAATTGGATTGAAAGTTGTTTTCATAATTGTCGCCATGTAACTAGGGACTATTTTTTCTGGTCAAGTGGCCACATCAAGTTCTCTTCTTTTTGGAAATTTCGGCTAGAACATTCACACGCATCATCTCCCATTTCATATATGGAGTATTGGCCATCAATCACTTGACTGACAAACGGAGTATATTCTTAACGGTGTTTTTAAACTACTGAATGCCAGTTTTCATTTCCTTCATTGAGAACTCCATTACAAGTCAAATGCAAAGTGCTTGTTTTTCGGGTTTCAATTCACTGGTACTGTGTTCACTTGCGCTTTATATGCCTTCCATCTATTGTTGCTTCTTTTGGATTGATCATGAGAGCATAAAACAGTTGAGAGCCAATCTTCAACCAATTCTCAATGTCTCAATAAGAGTTTAGTGAATTCTCTGTAGTCAAAGCCATCATACATCACAAGCAAGTTTGAAAATTAGTTGAAAGAAATCAAAATGCACTGTGTGTTGGTCGTGCGTATCATAATGGCTGAGACAATTTCTTTGAGCAGTTCAACCAAATATTGAAAGCCTCTGCTTTGGAGAGTTCATAGTCAGTCTCCCAGCATGTGATTATAGACTTTCCTCGCCAAAGCCTTTTAAATTTTGTTTTACCTTTTGACCTTGTAGTGTTCTCCACTATACTTTTTAAAGGTCTTCAATGTACATGGACTGATTTTTATTGCCTCCATAATGTATCTTTTCAATCAAAGACACATTCATACTAACATTGCAGCGAATGCTGTCAATCATAGTTTATGTGCTTGTGGGTTGATGGACAACGAATATCTTTGAGACACCATTGGAATTCATTTCTTTTGTTGATCAATGGCAAGTTCATCGTCAAGGTCGTTATTTTTGTCATCATTGGACTCTTTAGGGGTAAAACCACATAAAAAGGTGGTCTTAAATGTAGGAAATTGGCTGAGTGTTACCGCTAGACAAGTTTTATGCAACAAGTTTGTTCAAAGGGGAAGATTTTCCCGCAAGGGCCGCGTGCAGTCGTTTCAACTGAACTACCTTCGTTGCTGCTCGCGGGAAGAAAGCCATCGTCCAGTAGTTGTTAGAAAGGCTTTTTTGTTTTTCGCTAGTGTGGTTCTTGGTGGAAGTGTCTTTCCTGTGGTTCCGAGTTCATCACCAAATCTATTTCCTCCAGCGTTGGCAACTGCGAATGACCACGCCAAGATAGGGAAAAAGAAGGCAAGAGAGCTTTTTAAAGAAAGAACAAAAGATATGAGAGTCTATATTGTAGCAAATCAAGCAGGGCAACCATTTTTAGCGGAAGGAATAGAGCCTGGTACTCAAGTTGGTCTTATCTTTTTTTCCATGGCAGATGCAAGTATGATGCTTATGCAGATGAGTCAAGGTGCTGGTGGTGACGCAAGAATAGAAAGTATATCGTTGGATAAGGCTTATGAAATGGTATCTGCGAAACCTACTTCCTCTGGCTTGAAAGATAGCAAAGGTCGTAGTTTGAAAGTTGTTTTTCGTTTTTGCCCGGAAGTAGGTCAAATAAAGTTCTACAAACGGTTAGCCAAAGCAGATATTCCCTATGGCGTCCCTGTCTTTGTTGTACCAGATTTATCGTTAGAAAAAGAAGGAGAGAATCTTATTCCAGTGTTTCTAGATAAGGAAGACGTGGATAAGTGTTGGCAAGAACTGAAAAAAAGTCATCCGGAGCTTCCTCTTAGACCACGAGTAGAAACTGCAGACCTATTGGATATCTTGAAAAAGATGGAAGATGGCAGTAATCCTGATATTTATCAGCTGGGTTTCTACTCTCCTCGTAAAAATCTTGTTTGGGCACAACGAAACTCAGATACGGAACAGAATAAACAAACATAGTCATTCATACAATACCTCTTTCTGAGAAATATAAAACAAATTTTTGGTTCATTATCCCAGTGCCGCGTATGATCGATCAGGCCATTCGTAACTGGTAATCTCCATTTTTGGTAATATATCGCACCCATGGAAGTGCACGATAGCCACTCTTTTCAATGATCTTTAGATAGCGTACTTGAAGCCCTGACACTGTAAAGTAAGGAATTTCAAAGCTCACAGATATGGGACGGCGAACAGCCTGTTCTCTATTTTCCGAAGAAGGGATGGAAGGTAGTCCGAAATAACCTCTCATGGTGAGTTCTTGGCCACCATGCACATGTTTCAATGACCAAACTACAACATCTTCTTCTGGTGTATATTTAGCTCGTCCAGAGGCACACTTGAAAGACGGAGTATCTGCATCAGGAGGAGTTGGAATATAAACTTTCACTGCATTAGCAGTATATCTCGGTTTAAACTGTGCCCTCAAATTTACAGTATAATTAACGCGGTATGGATGGAATTCAATAACAGCGTCTACCCATATTAATGGACGAGTTGCTGAACTCAGACGATAACTCATAAGTTCAAATTCTCCGTCTGGAGGAATAAACGAAATGGTCCTGTCTGTTTCAAATCGTGAAAGACGTACGCATTGGTGGAATTTGATATCCTCAAGTTCAACCGACCGACCTCTAACAAACAGTTCACTTAAACGAGAAAAGAATAGAAAACTTTCTTACTGTACAGGTCTTCCTGATGCCTCAAACTGGAGCTTATCATTTAGTCCTAATTTTAACTCTGGCATGCCACTTAAATACGACTTCATTTTCATTTGACCAAGAATTTCAGAATACAATACATTTCCATTCACACCCACAAGAAGATTCACTTTTTCGATGACGTCCAGGAATACTTCATTACGTTGGTGCTTGATACCTTCTGAACGCCAAGAAACTGCATTAGTGACAGCAATGGGTGGGCGAGGACTCTCCAATACATGCCGTTCTTGTACGATATACTAAAAAACCCAATTAGTACTTACTTTTTGGTGCACGAACGTCACTGACCTCCTGCAAAACCTTGCTTTCGGTACTCTGGGGGTATCCAAAGTCCATCATCTCATCAAGAAGCTCATAAATGAGAACAAAATTGTCTCTAATGGACTCTTCTTCGACGTCTTTGAAGTATTCTTGAAACACCAAAACCACTCGGTACAAGAAGGACAAGACAAGAGCAGCGTTTGCGTTAGTTTTCATAACGGCTACCAAGAAAATATCAGAAACCTTGATGAAGGCAAGTGAATATTCCCTTTTGCCATCGTAAATAACAGGCTTGCTAGAGCTATCCTGTAAAACGCAAGTGTTAACTGTAAACTGTCCCAAGCTTTATCCAACTCACGTCCTCTGCTTCAACGACTCTTAGTTTTACTTCGTTCACAACATCGTTAGGAACGTCACCACGATAGTTACGAGAAATTAAAACGCTTCCTCTTGCATCCAATATATATAGAGCCGAGACCTTGAAACAGTTAAATAAAGTTTGTCAATAAAAGGACCCCGGCTTACCACCATCTTTTGCAGACTCAAAAGAAAAATTTTGGGTTGCAGAGAGTGGGATTCGAACCCACGCCATCTGGAGATGACTGCGACCTGAACGCAGCGCCTTGGACCGCTCGGCCATCTCTGCTCATTTTCACCTGTTGGCTAGTTCGCCCTATACTGCTTTTGCTCACCGTAGAAATATCCAGATTTTTCTTGATACTTCCGAAAATTTTTCAAGTACAGCATGACCATCTTTTCTTTCTGGAATTACAATTCGTAACACATTACAAAAGATGAGTCAAGTTTCTCGTACTGGTCGTACCTTTGAAAATAGCAGGGATGACGCTTTTTTATGGGCCAATAGTCCTTTCTATCGGGTAGTTAAGACATTGTTACCACGTGATATCCAATCAAGCAGTGAAAATTGGTCTCCAACTGCCGACCTTATTGAAAAGGAAGACGCCTTTCTGTTAAAAGTGGAAGTTCCTGGCCTTTCCAAAGAAAATATTAAGGTGGACTTGAATGGTGATATATTGACCGTGTCAGGAGAAAGAATACATGAACACGAAACAGAAAAAGGTATGGTGTACCACAACATGGAGAGATTCTATGGAACATTTGAAAGAAGTGTTCGACTGCCGAAGCAAATTGACCGCAATAGTGTGAAAGCATCTTACAAAGATGGAATCTTAACTATTACGGTACCCAAGGAACGCGTGGAAAAATCGGAATATCAGAAAATTGAAGTTACTTCAGAGTAGTATGTGAAATAATTTGTTTGCCTTCATGTGGCCACATTAAATCATAGCAAATTGTTGTATTTGACAAAAACTACGATAGACCTAATATTTTCCCCGTTTCTGGATCGATATCGATTTCATAATAAGCAGGTCTTGTAGGAAGGCCAGGAATCGTTTGCATTTCTCCACAGAGTGGATAGACAAAACCTATCATGAAACAAAACGTCACCAAAAATATTATTCATGTTCGTTCACAAGTAAACTTACCAGCACCGGCACTGAGTCGAATATCTTTGATTGGCAGAATGAAATTTTCCGGTGCACCTTTCAACGAAGGATTTGCTGAAAAACTATACTGTGTTTTTGCAATGCAAATAGGTAACCTTCCAAATCCTTGAGATTCGAACCTTTCTATTTTTCTTCTCGCTTCTTCCTAGATTCAAAGATAAACCTAGCAAATGATATTTCCATCTTCCGCTTACTGAATATTCGACATCCTTTGCTTTGTAAATATTTTTGGCAATCGATGCAATTTTCTCAGGCAACGATAAGTCCAGGGAATAAGTAAACTTCATGCTAGTTTCCGACAGTTGACAAGCACGGACAACTGCGCGACCTACTTTTTGTCAGAAATCCTGTTGTTGTTGGAAATAATAACTGCAAAATGTACCCAAGTCAATGGCACCTTGACCACCTTTGGCCCAATGATCCGCCACTACTGCATCAAAGGCACCAGCCTTCTTACATCCATTCAATACAAGTTCAATTTCCGCTTGTGTGTCGTATATAAACTTGTTTAGGGCAACCACCACCGGAACTCCAAATAACAATGTATTGGCAATATGTCTTTCTAAATTACACAAGCCATTTTGAACCAGTTCAAGATTTTCCTTGGTGTATTCTTGGGGTAGTGGTGTGCCTGCGCTCACTTGTGGACCTCCCTAATATTTAATATATATCAATATCATCCAATCTCAAACAGCAAACGTACTCCATGCATTTTTAAGGCACGAATTGTTGCAACAATCACCGCACAATTTGGTCTTAGTCCTGAAGCACTTTTCACTAACTTTAATACATGCCCATTTCCTGTTTCCTTAAAAACCTTACCGACACTTGATATTCATAAATTTCTCCAATCCTATATCAGAGCCAAAGCCTGCTTCAGTCAGAACATATCCATCTTTGCCAACCAGTTTAAGAGCAACTTGATCGGCAATGACGGAAGAATTTCCATGAGCAATGTTTGCAAATGGACCTAAAAATGTCAATATTATCTTCATGTCGAACGACTTTTGTGAAACTTACCAGCATGAACAAAGACTGGAGTGCCTTCTAATGTCTGCATCAAGTTGGGCATAATGGCATCTTTCATTAAAACGGTAAGTGCTCCACTGATACCCAAGTCTTCGGCAGTTATT
This sequence comes from Galdieria phlegrea, assembly GCA_006232345.1. Taxonomy (NCBI): domain Eukaryota; phylum Rhodophyta; class Bangiophyceae; order Galdieriales; family Galdieriaceae; genus Galdieria; species Galdieria phlegrea. The sequence goes on from SDGA01000059.1 coordinate 85,947, forward strand.
GGCTCTCCACTTCGAGAAGTACCAATAACCATTTTGCCCAGACGGTCTCTCATATCTTTCAGACTTGTAGCAAGTGCAAGAACAGCCATGATTTCAGAAGCCACTGTAATATCGAAACCTGTGACCCGTTCATGACCCTTTAAAATATTTTCAATATAAATCGTTTTATCCAACAGTCAATACCTTTTCTGTTTCACCCTGACCAATTGTTATCTTCCGAAGAAATCGGTCGTTCACATCAACAACACGTCGAAATGTGATTGTGTCTGGATCAATATCTAACCTCACAAACTTGGAACGTTCTTCAGAAGTAAGGCTATTTGGGTCTGTCTTATTAATCCCAAGTTTTGCTAATCTTTTCAACATAATTGTAGAGAAACGTCGATTACCATCCTATGAAAAAGTGTCAATTTCATCAGTACTTTCTATTCATAAGAATTTGCTAACTTTGCCTGGTGGACATAGCCTACGAAATAAAGCTTCATCTGACTGAGTTGCTTCATGAAACATACGGGTATCAATGGCTGCTGCTAAAAGATTGTTTGCTGCACCAATTGCATGAATATCACCAGTAAGATGTAGATTGAACTCTTCCATAGGAATTACCTAAAGACCCATAAGAAAAACTTCTTTTTTCAACTAGGCAACATGATTACCTGAGAATATCCTCCACCGGCTGCTCCTCCCTTGATACCAAAGGTAGGTCCTTGAGAAGGTTGTCTTACACAAGTGAATACTCTATGACCAAGATGTGCACCAAGTGCTTGACTCAAACCAACAGTGGTTGTACTCTTTCCTTCTCCCAACGGTGTCGGTGTTATTCCTATCAAGTACTTTCAACTACAAGTATTCGTCAGTATAATACAATTAGTCTACTACCTCCCACTACAATATAATTGCCATTTTCTCGTTCTTTTAATCTTTCTACTACAGAAAGATGGACCTTAGCCTTGGAGTGTCCTTTACATGAACCGATTGTCACATTTATCTATTAAACATAAGAAAGTGGAGCTCACCATATAGATCGACTTCATCTTCTCTGACACCAATGGCTTCACTTATTTCTTTCACAGAAATGGGCGAAATAGACTGTGCTATTTCAATATCCGATGGAACAGGTTCTTCTAGCTTTGTAAGTTTTCTAGCAGTTTTCCAACCATCTGTTGTCATTGTAGATTGCTTGATTGTCGAGCAAGTAAAGCTGCACAACCGACAAGGTGTTGTAGAAAAGAGAGTGAATTTCTCCGTGGAGGCCAAAGGACCACTCAACACCCATCGCCTCAAATTGGAGCTCATTGATCATCTTTTGTGGGTTGATGTTTCCCACTGCCTTTCTTACCAGCATTGGTTCTAGCTGGTGTTGTTCAAAAGACCTATTAAAGCATCGAAAGTATTTACTATCTCTAAATCATAGTAATAAGAGAATACAGCCTCTTTACTTGTTCTGTCGCATGTCTACATCTGTGAACAAGCTACTGATCACTGGTGCCACAGGGAAAACAGGCTTTCTTGCGTTTAAAAAGGCAGCAGAACTAGCTGATACGTTTGTTGTACACGGTTTGGCCAAATCAAAAGAAAAGACGGCCTCTCTGTTTGGCAGTGAAGATTCAGTCTTTATCGGTTCTGTTTTGGATGAACAACTACTGAACGATGCTTTGGCTGGTTGTCAGAAACTATTGATTCTGACTAGTTCAGTGCCAGTGATGAAACGCAACCCAGATGGATCTCCTGTGCAACCACCTCAGTTTGAATTTGTTCCTGGAGAAGAACCTGAACAGGTGCGTATTTCATGCGCTCTGCTTTGTTTTACTTAAATATTCTCGCAGGTTGTTTGGAACGGTCATAAGAAACAAGTAGATATCGCGAAAAAGAATGGCGTAGACCACATTGTGTTTGTGAGTTCGATGGGAGTAACAAGGAAGGATCATCCTCTGAATCGTCTGGGGAATATCCTTATTTGGAAAAAAAAGGCTGAGGACTACTTGATATCTTCTGGTGTTCCATATACTATCATTCGTCCTGGCGGTAAATACATTCAGTTATTTTTTTACTTGCTCAGGGCTCACACTGTTGAAAAGGCCTAGTCGATGAACCAGGAAATCGAAGAGAGTTACTGATTGGACATGATGATAATCTGTTGGATTCTGAATACCGAACTATTCCACGAGAAGATGTTGCAGAAATAGCTGTTTATGCCTTTCTATATGATGAAGCGAAGAACAAATGTTTTGATATAGTATCGAAATCTGCTGTCCAAGACTATGCAAAGAGGGACTGGAAAACCATCTTCAGTAATGCCTAAGTAAATACATGCTGTTATATTCTGCCTCCAGATGTCGAATAATTTGACTGCGAGTCCGCACACCTTTCTTATTCATCGTGGAGCTTCAGAACATCCAACATGTATTTTGGGTTTCAAATAAAAGCTCTTATATTTTTGTATTATTTTTTGCACTGCCATTTTGAAAGCCTCCAATTAGTGAGATACTTGTCAGAGTTGGTAACTTTACAAGTCAGTCACTTATTGGTTCAGTCGTGTAGCCTAACTTATTTTCATGGGTCATCGATGTCTCCGTAGAACGGTATTGCCTCCCAAACCTAGAAAATGCATCGGGAAAAACATTATGAACTGTCCGGTGAAAAGAGGTGTGGGAATGTTAGAGAAGGAATGGTAGCAGTAAAGTATTTGAAGAAGAGAAGTGTCAAGCGCGTCCATCGCTTTCATTCCCGCCTTACTCCTCTTATACGGTAACGAGTCAGATAGGGTTAAGCATCATATGGCCCGCCTTTTGTGACCAATTTTGAAATTGAATTTGGTTTCCAATGAGTAAAGAAGAGAAGGAGCGTTTGGTGACCGACCATAGAATACAACTAACTTGCAAGGCATTTGAGTTATTGGACAGTAATAAAGATGGAAAGCTGGATATGCAAGATTTAAGTGTGGTTACTCAGGTCTTTAGACAAGTTTCTAGGGACGACGTAGCAACTAGCTTGAGAAACGAGGACATAGATGAAGACGAGCAACTGGATGTGCCGGAATACCAAACACTTTTGGCCAAACAATACGAAAATGAAGATGATAGGAGAAAAGAATTCTATTCGTTGTTTCAAAATTTACAAAACTCTAGCGATGATAAGATTGCGGTTTCCACCCTGGCGTCTGCTATTTGCCAAGTGGACAAAGGAGCAAGCCAACAGCAGGTAAAAATATTAATAGACAGTCATTTTTGGGGTAAAATATATTTGCTTAGGTCCATGAACTCTTTCAGCAAGTGTTTCCCGACAAACAAATGATTGCGTTGGAAGATTTATACAAGCTGATGCCTTAATAGGCGTCAGTTTGAATATATAAAATATGTTCTATGCTACTCTTTATTGAACACGAAGAAACGATACTCTTACAACTAAGATACCAACAATAGCATTCGATCAGATATCCACTCTTCTCCATTCCAACAATGGAATTTACACAAAAACCTATCCACTGCTCGCTTTCGTTACCTGATTATAGGCCCAGTCTAACCACTGCATCAAACAAACTAGGTCAGACGACTCCACTGTGGCGCCACACCATATCCTCAAGCCTGGTGGAGCTTCCCTGTAGGAATCAACATCATATGCCACTCCTTCCTTGTCTAACAAGGAAGATATCTCTTTTACCTTACTCGCATCTAATTTCAAAACCAAACAAACTGAAGTATTTGAACGAATTTTCTTATTCGTAGCAAGGAAATCGATCCATTCATGATTCTGAACGAAGTTTTCAAGTACACCAAGGTTCTTTTCGGAACGAGATATCAAACCTTCCAAACCTCCCACGGAACCTGCCCATTCTAAAGCATCAAGATAGTCTTCCACACATAGCATCGAAGGAGTATTGATAACATTTCCTTCAAACAATGCTTCATCCAGTTTACCATTTTTAGTCATTCGGAATAATTTTGGAAGTGGCCAAGGAGGTTTGTACTGTTCCAATCTTTCTACTGCCCTTGGAGATAATATGATGACACCGTGTGCCGCTTCTCCTCCTAACACCTTTTGCCACGAATACGTAGTAACATCTAACTTATCCCAAGGAAGCGTCATAGCGAATACTGCTGAAGTAGCGTCACATATAGTCAAGCCTTCTCTTTGATCACTAATCCAAGCACCATCTGGTACTCGAACACCTGAAGTAGTCCCATTCCAAGTGAATACTACATCGTGAGTAGGATCGACTTGTGAAAGATCTGGAAGCTTTCCATAATCGGCAGTAATTTCTTTCACATCCTTCAACTTGAGCTCCTTCAGAATGTCTGTCAACCATCCCTTTCCAAATGATTCCCAGTAGCAAACGTCAATTGGGCGAGGTCCTAACAAGCTCCATAGCGCCATTTCTACAGCTCCAGTGTCTGACCCAGGAACAATTGCAACCCGATAGGACTCTGGTAGTTTCAAAAGTTCCTTTGTTTTCTCAATGGCTTTCTTCAGTTTTGCTTTTCCAAGTTTTGAACGATGGGATCGACCCAGTGCAGCATCTGCAAGTGACTTTTGAAGTGTAAAACCAGGGTGTTTAGCACAGGGACCGGAAGAAAAACAAGCCGATTTTGGTTTACTCGTTGGTTTAGTGTCTGTCATTGTTTAATAATCAAAAGAAATTGTTGCATCGGATACATAAAATTGCCGTCTCTTCCCTTTCAATCATGGTTGGACCAATCAAAATAAAGAAAATGGAACAATGACTAGCGCACATGTTATGCTTCTCTTTATTCATCCAATGGTTCTCCATCAATATCTTCATTATCTATCACACTAACTGAGTTATCTTCTCTGTTGCCAATTTGTAACTCATCTGGCGAAATCATGTCTATATCTTTCTCCTTATCCTCAGTCGTTTGTTGGAGTTCCTCTCCTACATTCCTTTCTTGTTTGCTGATGCCTTTCTCTTGCTGAGACATACCACCACAGTTATCACTATTACTACTTTCATCCTGGTTCGAGGACGTTTCAGAAAAGGGTAATTTGTTATTTCGCGAATCAGAACGACGATAACATTGTCTCAACTGTTGAATAAAGTCTTCAGGATAAAGTGACCACATTGTCCATGCTTCCAATACCGCTTCAATTTGGGAACGCACAGAACTAGAAGCCATAAAGCCATGCACTTTCTCATAGCGCTTACCAATCGATTCAAAGATCACTGGAAGTACGATTTGAAAACGTGCTCGAAAGGCTGATGCATTATGAACAGGAGCCACACTATTATGTAATATATCTGAAACCAAATAAAGCCGTGCCACTTTTACCGGCAAAGGAGTTTCGTCCAAAGTCAACGACTCGGCAATAATGGCAACAATATCCCCAGCAGCAAAAGCACGTTCGACACAAAAAACCATTGCATCGGCGATTACTTGTCTTTCCAGAGAAATATTTCTCAAAATTTCCATCAGCTCTTCCACATCTCCTTGTTTCAAACTTGCATCCTTTTTACTGACCTTTGTAAAAGCATCTTCTTCTGTCTTTTCTTCATCATCTGCTACCTTGTTTAAAACCTCTAAAACATTCTTCTTCGATCCCGGGTTATTCACAGGCTTTGAACATGTTGGAGGTCTCCAAGAGGCTCCATCTTGATACATGACAAAAGGCACCGTTCGCCACCTCGACTCCATATCCCCTTGGCATAAAGAATAGACTTTCCATCGATAATAAATATTTTCAGCCGAATCTCTTTCTCGGACATCAAACAGAAAACGAAAACGGGAACGTCCTTGAGTATCCAAGTTCTTCTCTCTTTCAGCAACCAAACATTCAAATGGATAGCCTTCCTTTGCGACATAAAAAGCCAACAAGTCAATCTCTCTTCTTCGTTGCAAATCAAAAGGTGCTAAAACGTCAATCATGAACTGATTTTCTTTCGCTCGTTCACCAGCTTGATCTAAGGCAGTCGTTCGCAAAGAAGATCCTCCATAAGTGAAACCTTTTGGTGGAGGTAACGGATGCAGTGGTCGTTTGACAGGTTTTCCCCAAGCCAAACGTATCACAGAACCATCCAGAAAAGAGCCTTGTAAAGCTTCTAAAGCGGCCTCGGCATCGTCTCTTTCCATAAACGATACAAACCCTGAGTTGTATCCACGTAAGTGTTCCTCTGGTGTTCTGGGCCACATTATTTTTATACTTCCGATAGGACCATAACGACCAAACGTTACTAGCAATGATTCCTCCGTTGTCGCTGGATTCTGGAGAAACAAGTTAGTCACTGAGACCAACCAAACTCGAGCCTTGAGGCTTGTGAACCATAAGGGCTTTATCTTACCAAATTTCCGAGGAAAATATTGGTTGTTAACGGGTCTCCAGAGTCATGAGAACCTGCGGCATGCACAAAAGTCTGAGGCCCCGAGTCTACTGCAACTTGGGAACCAGCAGTCTGTCCACTTTTAATTTCTTCCAAAAATAGGTCTATATTCCTTTTCTTTTTTGCAGACTTCCTGAGAGTTCATGAAGACTCTAAGTAAGAATACTTTCAAGTAAAAACATACAAGAAAACTGCCTATACATGTTATCAAGTAACCCAGGAGTCTCTCCTGAAGTTTCTTCGTCATCAAGTGGAAAGAGGGTTTTATCCCCTTTATTACTGGGTAGTTTTGCGAACGAGGGGTTTGCAATACCCTTCTCCTCCTCAGAAGCAAACGTCTTTACAAATTCTTGATAAATTTCTCCAGCTTCTTTCTCGTCTCTCTTCCTTTTTTCTTCCACTTTTTTCAAGTGTCTTTCAAATGGGGTCAGAGGACCTTGCGACATGACACCACAAACGACAATTCCCTACCATTCCAAATTTTGCTTCCTCTATGAAGTTTTCGGACATATGAACCTAGCAATCAATCAATGATTATCATCTGTTTAGCTTGAATCTTCTTTAAAGTCGACATACAGAAACATAATGTAAATGGTACCATTTTATTGAAATGTTGGTGTGTCCGTTTCTTCTTTACATATATATTCTGGTAATATACAGAGTATCAAGACCTCGATTAAAAATTATTAAAAAGGGCGTAGAATAGTATTGGTATCAATAAAGGTCACTTGATATTGATGACTTTCAAACATCATTTGATTTTGCAATGCAAGTTAAAATTGATAGGCAAGTTCGCATTGAAGAGTAATATGATAAAGTCAATTTTCTTTGAAATGAAAGGAGTAGACAAGAAGAGACTGTCAGCTTATGACCTCTTCGGGGACAAATTGTCAATTGTTTTAAAAAATGCTATTTAAATAGAAAAAATGATGACTGGCCTTGACCGACTGCCATAACTATACTGGCAAGTAGAAAAGAACCAAATATCAGGACAAGAAAAGGTTCCCAAGTTTCTATAAACAGGAAAGCGACCTATGTTTCTGAATAACAGTCTACAATGTGTTTAGGAAAATTTACCTGTGAAAACTCTTTTCAAAATCTTTTATAACCAAATGTTCTTCATGAACAGGCCATGTCAAAATTGTTTTCAAGTGAATTTATTGCCTACTCCCTGATGCGAGTTGTAGCATTTACTTTGACGATTCCTTTGACGAGTGTTTATAAAGGCAAATCAAATGACTTGAGAAGGTTATCTTCAGTTAGAAAATACAAGTTGAAGAAAAATACGCGCGTTCGAATGGAAATGTCTCAGAATCCTTTGGATGCTTTGAATCTCGGGTTTGTAAAAAAGAAGCAAGTTCTGGGAACGACGCCTTCGATGTATGAAACGGGAGAAGAATCTTTGGAAACTACAGATACAGGAGGCGTTGGTGGAGTTGGAGGTATTGACAACACTGGACGTGGTGGTCGAGGAAGTGGTTGGAGTGGGGACGGCAGTCAGGACGCTTCATTCCGTGGAGAACCGGAAGGAGCTATCCTTGCGCTTTTAAATAAATACGGAATCTCTTGGGACTCCATTGCTAGTGACGTCCGAAAAGCTTATGAGTCTGGATGGATAGGTGAAGATGTATTGCGAAATTATATTCTGGCAACATCCCATCCCATAAGTCGTTTTTTTAATGAATATAAGCCAAGGGATGCGCAATCGTTTTTTAGCTGATGAAAGGTTTTTGTTAAAAATACTCATCGAAGAATCGTTGGGTTTATGTGGCAAGCTCTCTGCGGAATGGGAACGACGGAGAGAAAGGTTTTGGAAAGAAGTTGATTTTGTATTTGCGAATGTAGTTATGGCTTTTCTTGCCGACTTTGCATTGGTTTATTTCCCAGCACCTGTTGCCTCGTTGATGCCTGCCAGCCATATGAAGACTTCTTGGATAACAAGTTTCAGTAAAAGTCTTCCTGGTAGTGTGTTTCAAGCAGGCCAATATACATTTGGACAACGGGCATCTTCTTATTGTTTTAAAGTTTCTCAACTTGCTTTAACTGGTTTTTGTTGTTCTTTCATAGGAGTAGCATTGACCAATAGTATTATTTTATTCCGCAAGGCAATGGATCCTTCCTTTACTCCTGAGAATCAAATGTCGAATGTACTAACGACCTCTGCAGCATATGGAGTGTTTTTAGGGTTATCAGCAGGTACTCGATATCAGTTAGTAAATGGTATTGAGCAACATATATTTCCTCGAATGTTTCATGCTGTTCCCGGAATGGAAAGCTTGGCAACTTTTCTATTAAGATGGGGAAATACTTTTTGGGGTTCCCAACAATGGGTCATGTTTGCCAAGTTTACAGGCGTTCAGAAAAGTTCTCAACAAAAGAAAAAAGGATAACATCATTCTCAGCGATGCTTGTTTTTCTCTAATGATTGTTGTTTTTGAACAAGTTATCAAAAGGTTACAATAAAATGGTTATAATGAAGCGTTTATTCAGCAAGCGTCGTTCGAGACTGCACATTAAAAATATTTTAATATCTCTCTTCCTAATGATGACTTTTGTGCTTTTTAGAGTATGCATCCAAACTGTGTTTCTTCTTTTTATGCTTCAGTGATGGCGAATAGGTTTTACCAATACTAATAATGTTGGGTGGATGCTGTTGTGCAGAAGAAGAAATCTCTTCCAATGCTTCTTTCCATTGGTCTTCATAATGATTATTATTATGAATGGTTTCGTTGCTTTGAATGTCCTTCTCCCCAGTATCCAAAGATACTTGCTGTTCTGGAACTTGCTCACTGGCAATTGCTTGTGTTTCTAATTCTTTCAACAAATTAGCAAATTTCCGAATCATCTTGTTCAATAATGCTAGTAGCTGTTGTGAAGGAACATTCAACAGTTTTTCCAACTGATCCAAATGCATATGTTGCAACCCAATACTCACTAATATCGCTGATTGAGCAGCAGATAGGTGAATACTGTTACCCATTTGTCCACTAAAGTAGAGTCTAGCTATCATCGGTAACAAATCGAGTATCATGTGATAATCAATTAAATTCCTTGCATATGCTTCCAATCGTTGAATATCAAAGCTCGTAAATAACAAATGTAAATGGGATGCATCAAGCATCAAAAGATTACTTTTGGAAATAGAACAACCATAATCAATCACTTGTAATGTTAAGGATGGATTCCAATTCTTCCATTCATAAGACAACAATGAAAGAAAACGTCTTTTAAAATCTTCAAATAAGACAAGTAACCATGAAGATAGTTGATCCGATGGTAAGGATTTCAACATGATACAAGTGTGTTCTCCAGTGAGGTCATTGGGAGTCAATCGTATATAAAGAGGCAGAAAGCCTTGTTTCTTCCAGAAACCAAACAATTCATGAGTAAGACCAAAGGAAACTCCAACATAATCGATTTTTTCTTCACATTCTCTTAAAGGTCCTAATAAAGGAGGCAAATTCTTTCTTGGCTCAAGATGTTCAGAGTAGAGATTAATTTCTTCTTCAGAGCCTTTTCCTAACTCCATTTGTTTTGCTTGTTGCGAGTTATCTTCTAAAGATATCATTTTTCCTGAATAATAATCACACAACAATTGCAATGCTCTTGAACCATAACCCATTCGTTGTACATCTGGATGTGTTGCAATTCGAACAATACGTACACCAGAGAGACTAGCAAATTGAGAGTCTTGAAACTGTTGAGAAATTGTCCAAGGAATCAGGTCTCCTGCTGCTCTATATCCACGTGCCATCGATTGCTGAACACTTTCTGTGGAAATTTGACCTTCAAAACAAACCTAATAGAAATTCAACAGTGATTAGAACTACATCTCTGTTTTCATTGATATCTATGCTTACCTGAATAGCACACAGAATATCTGGTAATGATTGTTGTTGTTGATGTGCTTTCATTGGTGCCAGTAGAACAAACAAACGATGAGCAGGTGCATCGGATAACATTTGCAAGTCATTCGGTGAGTTCTTATAGTGACTTGCAACAAATAATGCCATAATTTTTTGCAGAAAAGATTCTGCTAGGGATTGACCGGAAAAGAGAGCATCTCTATTCACCATATAAAGTTGACATTCGTTGGGATGAGGACAACCATAAATAAGTGGAAGTGGACCTTTTCCAGCTTCCAAACATAATACATTGTATAACCAACCCTCAATAGGATCTCCCAGAGAATATCTAAGAAACATCAAAAATTAAAGACATCCGCAACTTGAAGAACTCTTACTTACCGAATAGGAGTTTCCAATGTGATTTCTCGAAAGATTCTTCCCATGCCATTAGCAGCTGTATAATATGGGTTGTCTTTGTATCCACCAGTTTTGCCAGCAGATATGTTTCGCAATTGATCAAATAGCTTAAGAGATAAGCTTCTTCCTGTACCTTCATATCCAGTAATGGTTGAGGACAAAAATATCAAATAAGGTCCCAACATGTTCTTAACTATTGGTAAAGGAATTGCTGCTGCTTCATCAATCACTAGTAATTCCGCCTATATGCAAATATATCAATAAAATGACTTTCTAAAGCAACTTTACTAACCTGATGTAACACTTTTGAAGCATCTCGAGGATCAATATACTGAATAGTTTGTCGATGTGAGCGAAAAACATTGATTCTTACAATACAGTCTTTCAAAGAAGCTTCCGTACTCTGCAATATTTCATAATCAATATGTTCTTTGTATTGCAAAACATCAAAACCAACAAATACAAAGTCAAAAAAACTCTTCAAGTTCTCAGGTGAAGGACAAGTAACAAATATATTTGAATATTGATATGCCACTGCTGCTGCAACGGCCAACCCTAAAGCTGCTGATTTTCCTCGTCCTCTTGCAGCAGTCAATGCAATAGTGGAACGTAATGTTTTATCTGATATCGATTCGATAAATGTTAACAATGCTTTGGCTTGATCAACTGTCCTATAGGTATATATATGACAAAAAATATCACTATCGACTCACAACAAATACTCACTTGGTCTTGTTCACAAGTTCTCCAATGATGGCAGTGTTTTCTACACTGCTCTTCAGCTCCAACCATTCTTCCTTATTTCTTAATATTGCTTGTTGTTGTTCAGAAGAAAGAGAAAATGCACCATTCTTAACAGGTGAGGAAAGTGGAAGAACATTCAATTCATCATCCATTATCAAACAAGCTTGACATCGACAAAGTGACAAAATGAATCTTTCATTGAATCTGGCAACGACGTCTTGATGAGCTTCTGTTCGAAATCGGTCGTGAACATCCATTGCCATTGTATATAACTGCTTGAGAGATTGCAGACTTCCTAGTAATAATACTATTAATCCACCACCTTCCACTGTTTCCACGGTTCTTGCTAATGTATTGGGAGTAAGTGCTTCAAAATCTTGAAGAACGCACATTCCAAAAGTATTTCCCAGTATTTTATGGGTTTCTGAATAGTAAGTGTATCGAATATTTGTACTAGAAACAAATATTTCAAAGGGGTCGTCTCTTGAAACGTCTAACAATCCTCTTTGAGCTAACTTTTTAATTTGTTTCATCCTTTTTTTTCGGTGACTACTAAACCCCAAATCCTTTTTATAACACCAGAGAACAGAAGGTTTTGTTTTGTTGGTCAACTTGGATAATAAATAGTGCAAGTTGGCAACCTGATTCTTTCCTCGGTCACCCACTATCACGAATAAACTACGGTGATTGTTCTAGGACAATGTCAGTAGTTGTGCAACGTAAACAAATACTTTGATACCTGATAAGAGGTTTCCAATAAACACTTGATACGAGAATCGAGTTTCTTCTTCATGTTTTGTTTTCACTTTTCTAATAAAAAAGCACTGGAATCATGCCACGGACAATCACAACATGTCCCAAACCACAATCATGATCACTTGATGCATCTCAAGCATAGTATACTATAAGAAAGAAGTAGAAAATACAATATTTATTTTGACCATCAAACAGTTTCTAAAGATGAGAATCCAAAGAATGAGTATTAAGTTTCTACTGATTGGAAGATGTTATTCATGATGATGACTAGATGCACTTCAACAATGAGAGCGGTCGTCGTCGGCATTTAAGAAATTCTTTCGTTCGGGTGGTGGTGGACTGTGAAAGGGTTTACGGTTTCAAGCAGTCAATGGTTTCTTTGAGGTTACAAAAGAGACTTGCGGCCTCCGTACTCAAGTGTGGCAAAAGAAAAGTATGGCTTGATCCAAATGAGACGAGTGAAATATCAATGGCCAATTCCCGTAAGTTGGGGTTTCCTTGAGGTTACTCTTAGACGTGGTGAGAAAACAAAACTAATTCTATTTCAAGGCCAAAATGTGCGTAAACTCATCAAGGATGGGTTTGTCATTCGCAAACCAGTAACAGTACACTCGAGAGCAAGAGTTCGTTTGCGTTTGGAAGCAAAGAGAAAGGGCAGACATAGGGGGCCAGGAAAGAGAAAAGGTACGAGAAACGCTCGCCTCCCTCAAAAGATGGTATGGATGCATAGAATCAGAGTGCTTCGTCGACTGTTAAAGAAGTATCGAGAACAAAAGAAGATTGATAAACACTTGTATCACGATTTGTATTTGCGATGCAAGGGTAACGTGTTTAAGAACAAGCGGGTCTTAATGGAAGCCATTCACAAAGAACAAGCCGAGAAAGTTCGTGAAAGAGCAGTTCAAGAACAGATGGAAGCAAAACAAGAAAAGAGCAAAGCACAGAAAAAGTCTCAGCAGCGAGGAAAAGAAGGTCTTTTAGAAAGTAAAGCATCTAAGAGAAGTAGTGGTGGAAAGAAATAAATTCCAATCGAAAGTTGTCTTCAAGATACGATATATTATTCATTCATTGCATAAGGCACAGTTTCATTCATATGTATTTATCATTTTCAACATGTTAAACCATTGCCAAGGAATAGAAATATTAGTTTATAGTTGCCAAAAGAAACAACTTAATATAATTTGAATAATGCCTCCAAGCTTTTCAAAGTAATACTTCTCTCTTCAATATCTTCCAATTCACGAATATAAACCATCGGAAAGTGTAGTAACTTGTTGACAATACCCTTTGTAACCTTTTCTACTGCCGCTCGTTCAGAGTCTGTTAGGTCTTGAAGTTTCCCAAAGACACGTTCCAATTCTTCTGAGCGAATACTCTCCGCTCTTTCCTGTAGACGAGTAATGGCAGGTACTGCGCCTAATGAATGATGCCAATTGCAAAATACATTCAATTCTTCGGTTAGTAATAACTCTGCTTCTTGAATAAGTTTGCGTCTCTTTGCCTGATTCTCAGCCACAACGGCTTTCAGATCATCCACATTGTATGAAAAAACATAAGAAATTTCTTTCGCATCGGCAGCAACGTTTCTTGGCACTGAAATATCAATTATCATTGTACCAGATGAGTCTGCCAACACACGACGCAAAGTGTCTGCACTCAAGATAGGTTCTGAAGCACTGGTACAGGTAAATATCACCTCAGACGTACTAATAACATCTAAGAGACCATCAAGTGGCCATAGTTTAATTGGAACTTCTAAAAACATCTTTTTTAGCTCTTCCGCACGAGATACAGAACGATTCACGATCGAAATGTCTCTACAATCACGACTGATAAGATGTTGAACGAGTAAACGAGACATGTTTCCAGCTCCAACAATACAAACAGAGCACTCTGCTAATGACTTTTTTATGTCGGTTGGTGCCTTCATATAACCTAACTCTACTGCAGCAGACGAAATAGAAACAGCCCCCTTCGATATGCCTGTTTCTGTACGTACTCGTTTGCCAGCAGCAACAGCAGAATTTAATAGTTTCTTTAGTACTTTTCCGGCCTGTCCTCCTTTTTCACAAGAAACTTGATAACATTGTTTAATTTGTGACAAGATTTGTCCTTCTCCAACCACTAGAGAATCTAAACCTCCTGCAACTCGAAAAATATGCCATATTGCCATTCTCTCACAAAGAAGAAACAAATGTTTTCTCAGCCTACTCACTGATATCTGACTATAAGAGGAAAGAAATTGAATGACTTCTAAAATAGCTTCTTTGTCGTCATAAGTTACCAAATATACTTCAAATCTGTTGCAAGTGGAAAGTACTGCAACTTCTGTAACCGAAGGACAATGAGACTTGAGATTGGCACAGTATTCCTTCCACTGTGACTCCGGCACAGCGAGTTTTTCTCTCGTTTCTACTGTGGCTGTTCGATGACTTAAACCAATCACAATAACTTGAGTTGTTTTCCGTTCCTTCACTGCCTTTAACTTTCTGCTTGAAGACTGACTTCCAGTGACGGCTTCTCCAGAGCACTTATTTTCCACAGTTTTATCCTCAAAACCTGTTGCATTGGTTTTTAGTTCTTTATTAACCGATTCTTGTGCAAGTTTAGCTCCATCTGTTTCAGGGGTTGCAATACTACGGATCTTGTGACAACTGTTGTCCCTAGATGATGTCGTGAGGAGCATAGATTTTTGTTTCCGGTGAGTGCAGCCTATATGACAATCATTAACGACCAGCCAAGTAGAAAGTATCAAGCACCCTACCTAAGAAGGCTGTTTTCCTGTTATGGACCAAGTCTCCAAAAGAACGACAGTTGTCCCACCAGTAAATAGAGTGATACGTATTAACATAACAGTTAGTCTTTACCAAAGCAGATTGTAAAAACAACAAGTCCATCTGTCAACAAAAATAAACAGCCACTGTCAGACCAACTCAGAAATCGTTTTGAGTAAACCACTTGGTATCAATGCGCCAATTTCTTACAACCCACCGAGAGCTCTGAGTAGGGAAGGGATTGGGAGGAGATCTGGCGCGAAGCAAAAATGTGGCCAAAAATAGACGTGCAGTTTTCTACCAACAAATGATTTGCTGCAAAGGTAACAGAACAGGAAATAGAAGCAGCATGAATCTGTTAAAAAATCAAATAACAGAGAAAAAGAAAATCCAGATATTAAGAGGAAGAACTGATATAACAGAAGAACTGCAAAATGCGTTGTATACATAGAGAATAAAGTATTTAGTTACTAGGTACTTTTATTATATTTCAATGAAGTGCAAAATGACTCAATTTCTAAAAAATATATATATTTTTAAAGCACGTTTGCCAATGCTGATATTTGTCTTATGTGCCAATTAGTGCCATTGAAAATTGTTTGGACGTAAAAATTACCGATGAAAAATATGCTATGGCTTCTCGTCTATGCTTTCTTATGTGTTGAATTGGTCGTTGTGTGTCTTTTTGTTGTAAGAAGAGTATAAACTTGAATATATTGGTACTCAATTGGATTTTAGTTACCTTTACCTAGGAAAGTAAAGCTATTCACTCTTCGCGTTCTTTCCACCAGTTCCCATTTACTAAGACTGGGAAAACTGGTCAACTACATTAAAATAAGTTTGCTATTTGCAGTCGTGGAGAGTTCAACAGTATGGATTGCGTTATTTGTTAGAGAGGGTTCAATTTGTTACGTTAAGCCGTTTTTTAGGATGCTTATCGTGTACAACAAAGGTTGACTGATCAGTTTTCATCAAACGCTCTCCCAGGAACTGTCAGCTTGGACAACTATACTTTGAAACAGAGACAATTTCGTTCCCAACGGGTCTGTATTCGTTGTCATTTGTTTATTGAGGAAGCTGACAATCAAAGTGCACCATAGAATTTTTATCTGGCAGGGTTTTGTTTTACTCTTGTATTCGTTATTCAAACTTTATTTGAGCTCACTTCCAAAGTTATTATGTTAGAATCACGATTGGATAAAGATGTAAAGTCCTCTTCAACAACGAGTGCAGATAACACTAGTCACGATGAAGAACCTGCCGGTAGCAGGAATTATAAAAAGCTTTCTTCTCAGAATGTCAAAGGAGAAAGCAAAAAGATAGTGTAGTTTGAAGTACTTTTTTGTAGATTGAGATATCAACTAGCAATTCTGTGTCTTATGAGATAAACATAATTTGAAGCTTCTTGGTTTTACGTTTTGTCAAGCACTCTTTTGTTCAAGTGATATTGACGAAAAGATTAGTCTATGGCTATTGTAGCAAATAGGATAAAGTATCACTGGTCATTGTATAATGAAAAGAGTAGGAAAAAAAGGCTAGAGCAATTAGTTTCAATTAATCAGCATATCTTTTCTATGTTTTTAAGACAAGTAATGAATCATGAAATATGACGGGGCTCTAATGCTACACTTTATTGAGAGACAGTGATATTTATATGATTTTGTTCATGCTTGCCTTGAAAGTGGAATGTGCTTATAAGTACTACTTGAATGTGACTAGAAATTGCTGGAATTCAATGATAGCACTATCACGGAGACTTTCAATAGTGACTTGCTTTATGAATACAAGGAATTGGGATGTTATCTTTTGCTGATGTGATAATAATGTCCACACCATCTTAAGTTTCCACGAACCAAATGACAGGATGTTTCTCAAACCAACAAGCGGAATGAAGTCAGTCCTTGAAAAACTGCAGTATCCATAGTATTCGAATTAGAGGACAATCTCTTTTTTGTATCCCATGATGAGCGAATACTTTCAACTTGCTCCAATAAGTCTTCGATTTCTAAATATAATCTTCCAATTTCATTATCTTCGTGAACCAATTGCCTCTTTAATTCCTCGATGACAAGATTCTTTTCTCTTAACTGGTTATGCAATTCATTCTCATGATGGTCTCGATGTTTTTCTAGTTTCTCCACTCGTGCTTCTAATTCTTCACAAACTTCTAAAGTAGGTATGCAATTTTCCAGTTGCAATTTTTCCATCTGTGCCACTTCAAGTTCAAGTTGAGTTCTACATAATTTCGCTTGGCAAGTTTCCAACGCTTCTCTTAACTTTTCTCCTACTTCTTGTTGCCTCTTGATCTCTTCCTTGTATTTCCAATCTAACTGTTCCAATTCATCTAATAAAGGTTGAGCCTTTCGAATATTCTCCTGTCCTTCCTCTTCCTTTTGTATGTACTGATCAAGACAGAAAAAAATCATTTCATGCATCTCATTCACGGTGCTGTGTTGAATGAGACGAATCACTACTGGGAGATCATCTTCATGAAAAGACTGTATGTAGTCTCGTAATTTTTGAATGCAAGGAGTACTGAAACTGAAAAGTTCATGAAGAGGACAAACTAGTCTGGAATTTGTTTGAGAAACTCTCTCCTCTTCTTCAGCATTCCTCATGGGTGTCTGGAGTTCCATAGATGAGAAACAGCCAGCTTGCATTCTTTCAAGAATCGATTCATACTCCTCTTTTGTGGAAATTAAGCGTTTCTGAACATTCTTCAAGTGCTCTTCAAATGGAGAGTTTTGGTTGTCATCCTCGGAATAGTAGGAGCCGGCGTTTGGACTCTCACAAGTCTCTTCTATAGATACTCCATGATGAGATGAAGACAATATGGCTTTTTGTTGGTTAATGGATGTGGAGTATATAGGTGAACCGTGCTCAGGAGACGTCTTTATGTCTTTCTTATTGCTTACCTCAATGTTTTCTTCTTTCTCTGAATTCAACGTGGGTAATAAATCAATATATTTAGCAAGATTCTGACGCAAAGAAGCAATTTCATTTTCCGGAGAGTCTCTTCCCAGATAACCATTTTCTAATTTCTTTCCATTTTTGTTGTTCATCTCTGTGTGAGAATCTTTGATTGTTTTTGTTGACTGACGATATTTCTCGTCGTTTTCAATCTTATTAATAAATTTTTCATTGCCTTGTTTCGATCTATTTTTGTAAGTATTCTCACTCTCCAAAGAACCTATTTTTTGTAATTGCAATAGTCTTTGCCGTAGCTTTTCAGCAGCTGTTTGCGATATAGAAGTATTTTCTCCATTACTTGAGTCATTTGATGGACTTTGGCTTGACATATTATAGCCAGGAGCCATGACAATAGTTGGTTTGAAATGTATCAAGCTATGTTCTTATTGGTTTCCTAAACTTCTGTGGTTCTATTTTTCTTCTTGTTTCTGGCTTTTATACTAGACAGTGAGTACTTGTGGAGACAAGTAACAACACAGAAGACGTTCCACAGGTTCGAGCAAGTGTCTGTTATCTGCACTTGGAATTAAAAAAGCGCGCAACTGAATCTTAACGTGAGTCATTTACTGAGCAAGAAATTGACTTGCGATGAGTGCCGCAGAGCGCCAAATTCTTCCCAAGAATTCGACACGTTTTTCGGGACAAAGAGGTGTCCATCGATGCTGCCCTCATTGCTGTGTCAGAAGGCCCTGTCTATCCATTTGAAGAACCCTCTTTCAATTTTGATTTGGGGGGGGGGCAGGTCAAGGCATTACCTCTTTGCATTTTACGATTTTTCAAGTATCACAAGTTGTAACAGAAATATTTTAGGTATACAGGAATTTTATTCTACGGAAACCCCCAACTCATTCCATATTGTTCTTCATCTGTCCAGGAATCACCAAATATTTCAATACCAGATAACTGAGCAAAAGTAACAAACACATGATGGACAAAGACAACGGAAACAAACCAAAAAAATATAGCAAGCAGAACCCCAAATAAAGCGCGTCTCCAAATAACATGACAAGTTTCATTTTCGGTGATACGCGTTCACACTCACCGGTTTCAGATATCGTCCAGTTTGACAAAGCATTGAAGAAAAGCTGAGAACAAACTACCAATACAAGGCCTAAACGATCACTAACTACCATGGCAGTATAAAAACCCACAATTTCTAATACTGCTGTACATAACAACAAATACAAGTGCCTATGCAAGTCACACAAAGGAGCACTTTTTCGTAACCTTTTCTGTGTTCTCTTTCCATCAATACTCTTTAGCTCTCGTTCTTTTCTTAGCCACTGAAGTTTCTTGCCAATACTCACTCCAAGGGCTTTCATATCTTGCAGTAAACAACGAAAAAGTTCACATAAAAATATGGCTAAAGTTGCACTATTCACTCGTTGGTGTGGAAGAATCATTACGTCTACAAGTAGTCGATTTAGAAAATAATAAAGCGGTGGGACATAAAACAGTAGTGGCCAGTGTACATGTCGAATGAACTCTATGAAAATGTTCGGTCTCTTCTGAGGAGAAGGTTCCCTTGTTGAGTCTGAAAGTTCTGCCTTCAGAAATAATTTATGACACGTATGGTTTCTTCTGTTTGTATTATAATCAGTCCGTCGGCAAGGAGACAAATACAGAAAGGACGATAGTCGACAAATAGGCGGGTCTTTACGTGGACTCCACAGCTTGCGACATGGTACTTGTCTATTCAGGTTTAGTGCAAGGAACCCCAAGGACAACCCATAAACAACATTACAGTGACCTTTCATTCTCTACTGCCTCTTACTAAAACTTACATTCCTACGGAAGTATGGATAACGCCACATCATCGCTTGATAACCAAAAGACTTTTGAAAGACATGTTCCTATTGCTCTGGCGATCGGTTGGTCATTGGGGTTACAACAGACGGGACGCAGATCGGTTCTAGCGAGTCCAAGAACAACATAGACAAGTATGCATATTTTCTTGGAACCAATTGTAGAAATCCAACCGTCATGTCGTATATCGGTGGTGGTTGACGCTGATGACACAGTTTCCAAGCTTCGAGAGACCGTAAAAGTTGCTTGGCACACTGTAGAGACCGAAGATGTGTGCTCTGTTAGTAGAACACCAAGAGAAAATGAGGACCAAAACTTTTGGCTGGTGTTTAGAGGAAAGTGCTTGGAGGATACAGATGCCACTTTATCTGCAATTGGGTTAAGAGAAGGTGATGTAGTTCGTGTCGTGAAACGAAAGGAACAAAATGGAGCAATTAGCGTTCCTAATACCAACCACTCTGGAAAAGACACCAATGAAAGCGTACGAGATGAAACAGAAGACATTTCAGAAGTTTTACAGGCTGAAAATGGGAGGCTTTCCTCTTGTGACGAGGGAAGGCCCACTATTTGTGAAATCCAACCCAACACAGGTCTTAGCTGCGGTGGTTCTAAAGTGCAAGTTATAGGGAAAAATTTTCATCATGGACTTTTTATTCGTTTTGGTAGAGTTGTAGTGCCATGCCAGACTTATTCTTCAACTATTTTGACTTGTGTAACACCTCCTCATGCGCCAGGTGTTGTTTCCGTTGAATTGGATATTTCTGGTCATGGTCAATTTGTTGATGATAATTGTTTATATACTTATGTTGATTTTTCTGTTTTCCATAATATTTTTGCCATAGCAGCGAAAAATAGTAACCCGGTCAGAGTACCTGCAGAATCTTGCAAAGAAATGAATGAGGAGACAATGATGAATCGGAGAAAGTGATATTTTACATTTAAAATTTTATTATTGGGTTGTCACTTGACCACTGGCACTTGGAGCAATTGGTACGTTGAATGAACGGAACTTTTGCAGTCCACTATAATGACTATAGAATTGCACGTTGTTTTCACTAACTTGATGTCATTGGCTAACAACCAACCATAGCATCTTGGTTTATTGCGTTGCTGTTTTTTGAGTATTACTGTCAATAAATAGAAAGAATGTTTTATTTTGATTCATGGAAAACGATGCAACATGTGGTGAAGATCTTATCTTTCCAAATGTTAGTTTGATGATGCCTATTGGGGTCAACTGGTATGATTGTGGCAAGTGATGAACATTTTCAAGAAGAAACGAAACGTTACGAGTTGTTATTATTTCAATCTCTGGTTAACAATTCTCCTCGAATATTAAGTGCAACAAGACGGGCTGCTGTAGCCATTATTTTGCGGTTTGCTTTTTTACAAGAAGACATACCAGATAGTGCTAGAAGCTCTTTGGACGAGTTTTTGCACTATGTTAAAGTGAAAGTTAAGAGTCCATTGCAAATTCTGTATATTAAACGGTCTCTACAACATAATGATCCTTGGTCAGGCCACGTAGCTTTTCCAGGAGGCAGACAGGAACCAGGGGAAACTGACTTACAAACTGCAATAAGAGAAACCAAGGAAGAAATAGGTATTGACTTGGGAAATAGAAACCAATTTATTTGCATTGGTAGAATAAGTGATCGAGAAATAAAACTTCGCGGTAGAGGCATCAAAGACTCTGCATATTGTGCCTTTGGTAAGTATGTTTTGTTGACTATATAGTATGCATAACGTTGGTCTTTTAGTATTCTTGCAGACTGTTGTAGTAACACCTCCTTTGGAGTTGTGTATTTCGGAAGTAGCAGCAACTTTTTGGGTTCCTCTTGATCCTTTTTTGAAGTCTGCGCAGTCTTTATTGAATCCAAAAGCTGTTAGTAGAAAGTTCCCTTGGTGTTTATCTCTTTTTTTGCGTCGTATTCTTCCACTGTCCTGTTATGAATGGTTAGCAGTTGATATAATCTACTTCTCAGGAGTGAGTTTAGGGCCTCTTATGGATTCGGTTCATTATGAAGCCAGTAATGGCAGACAAAGAGCAGAACTAAAGCAGCCTATTTGGTTATGGGGTCTGACCTTGGCTGCTACAGCAGATTTGTTGCTACCTGTTCTTGGAAAACGCATCGATGAACCTTTTATAACTCCTGGAAATAGACTACTTGCTCTATTTGCTCCTTCCAAACTGTGAGGAATTGGACTGTTTTTAGATTGTATTGAACGAAAAAGAGCATAAGAGTTTTGTTTTCCTTATGGGTTTGCATAAATGAAAGTTCAAATGTTTTTAATAACTTGTCGACAATGACGACAACATGAACTTGAAACCATTAAATATTGATCTTGTTGATTGTAGTAATTTCATCATGACCATAGCACAACTGACAGGATTGACTGCTCTCTTTAATTGAAAGATTTTCTCCTCTTCTGCTCTGTTGGACTACTCCAGTCGCAGTACAAGTGGCTCTATTAGTGCTCCTACTACAAATAAACAACTCTCGAAAAGAAAATATAGAGCAAACACTATATTACCTTTTTTATTAGAAAGAAATGGTTTCTAAAGCACTTGAAGATGTATTACAAGTTCTCAAAAACTATAGTTAGTAAGTGTGATAACTGAGTGTTGTTGTTATCTTCAAAAGCATACTTATTGTTTGAATGGATCGACAGTGAGGAAGTTGTGTTCCTTTCAGCAGTTGACAGCGATGCCCAACCAAAATTTGACTTCAAAGAAAACACAATCATAGTTCAGGAAAAGAACCTATTGCAGTTGTTTCAAGAAGCAACAGCAGTGTGTTCTCGTTTTGTCAGTTACTTGAAGAAACGTCGATTTGAAGAAGCTTATTTCAATCCTCAATTGGTGGACTATTTGCTTAGGTTTTTATTGTTGGTGTATCCAGACCAACCACATTTATGGAATATTCGAAAGCAGCTCATTTTAGAAGAATTTCTGAGTTTAAACGTAGAGTTTAACTTCCATTACACTGCTTTGAAGAAAGATTCGAGAAGCAGTTGCTGTTGGTATCATAGAAAATGGCTCATTGCAGAACGACACAAAAAAGAGTGTATTGAAACTGCTATACCAAAATGGTTGAATGAGGAACTTGAACTATGTTGTCTCTTGGCCAGAAGGTTTCCAAAGGTATATTTTATTTGGTCGTACAGAAGTTGGTTGATTCACAAGTATATCTCTTCTTTAACTGTTGAATGGTGTGAGCATGAGTATGAAAGAAGCAAAAATTTCATCAAATGTCATCCATCAGACTACGGTGCCTATTTCTATCGCCAACAGTTCTTATTGCTTTACCTCAAACGAAATGTTTCATCATGCAACTCTATACAAGTTATGAGAACGGAATGGAATCTTATGAAACAACAACAGCATATATTGAATGAACATTGGAGGTTTTACTCCATTGGCTATCATATTATATTTCTATGTGCTTGTTGTTATCGTCTGTATCATCTTCATTCATCGGAGTGTTTACAAGAGAAATGTCCATGGAAACAAGTCTTCAACAGTTTGAGAAAAGAAATGGAAACCTCACTGGAAAATTTCTTAAACGAACAACATTTGGAATGGAATTCTTTAATAACTAAGGTGGCCTGTCGTTTGGATATCGGAAAGGATAGTTGCACAGGTCATGAGGTTTGAACACTTTAGTGCTTCTTATATCATATGTTTTCTCATTCAATACATTCTATTCGAAACACTGGGAATCTACTGTTTACTCCTTTTATTATCACGACAACCATTTAGTCATGATGCTCTTTTGGTAAACATGTCTATCATACTTCGACCATCCAGTCAACAAAAGCATAGCTAATAAGATAGAACAACCTGTTCTTCATTGATTATTCCCTGTCAGTTGCTAGGAGGTTTTTGAGACGAGGTTGTTGATAAGATAGCTTAATTGCTCATTGGTCATGTTTTCAGAGCATTGAATGACATTGACTAGTAAAACCACATGGGCAGGAGACTTGGAACGAATCCATATTCTTCCGTTCATGCCAGTTGCTTGTTCAAAAGGGACATATTCCCCTAATTTTCGAAAAACTTTGTTTCTACCAATAAGTATATTTCTCACAAGATTGATAGAACAATGAATTAAGAAACCTTCAGAGAGTTCCCCAAAAATAGTCTCTCCTGTTACCCAACTATGTTGTGATCCAGGCAACAGACATGAGAGTTGAGGTTCCTTTTCTCTATCTGCAGAAACAACTCTTGCATAAACAATTGAACCTGTCGTCAGATGTGGTCTATTTCGTTTGGTGGCTCCTTCAAAACTCAACACAGGCAACAGCGCTGATACATTCGTACCAATGTCAACCACATAATAATCTGAAGAACGGTCCATTATCACCCCAATAACTGTATCTCCAATACAAGGAATATACTATTAAACTTTAAGAAATGGCAACGACTTGTAAAGGGATGGCGCCTTACCCGTCTTTGTGAAGTTTCCACCCATATCTTTGAGTTTGCTTGTTGTCGTACATACCCTGGTTTGACTGCTACCAATCTATTTCCTTTTCTGACAATACCTTGACCTATTCTTATGTTTTCACCCTCTTTCAACACTACCAATATCTCTCCTGGAAAAACAAACTTGTGAATGTTGTCAGTTGCCATTCGCCACGGATGAGTCACAACCCGTTCGGGTTTAGTAGCTTTCGTCTAGGAAAACCTAGTCTGGGAAAGAGAACCCAGGAAACTTTAAAAGTGAGTGTTTTAAGTGACAGTAAATTGAGGAAAAAGGACACTCCAGTAACACCTAATGTTGCTTCTCCAGAGACTGATCCTTTGGATGCCTTTATGGAAGAATTGGAGAAACAAGAAGAACAGACTTACAGCTTGCAGACTACCAAAGGTAATCTTGTTTTAGATGAAGAAGACCCAGTAGAAAGCTACCTTGCTTATAGAGACCAAGTTGCTCAACCGTTAAACCAAGAGAAGGTGGATGAAAGCAGTGACTTTGACGAAGCTCTAAAAGATTGGGAAGACGAAGAAACAGAATTGTTAAAAAAGAGAAGAAATGTTGACTCTCTTACTCCTATTCAACAAGGAAGCGTTTATTATCAACCGTTTCGAAAGGATTTCTGGAGTGGAAACTTGTCAAACTGTCAATCTGCTGAAGAGTCAAAACGAAGAAGGTCTCTAAAAGACATTCGGCTAACTGGTCAGTGCCCAGCACCCATTTTATTGTTTGAAGAGAGCCGACTACCGGAAACTTTAATTCGTGTTATCAAAGATAATGGTTACGTGGAACCAACGCCTATACAGTGTCAAGCTATACCAGCCATTCTTTACGGCTGTGATGTTATTGGTATTGCTCAAACAGGCTCAGGTAAAACAGCAGCCTATTCACTTCCTATGATACGACATGTATGGGAACAGCCTCGTCCAAAACGCCGTGAAGGACCAATTGGTTTGGTAATTGCGCCTACTAGAGAATTAGCTCACCAGATTGCAACAGAGATTCGAAAGTTAGGAGCTAAAGCCTTTGGTTTGAAAGTTTGTTTGGCTGTTGGAGGTGAATCTAGATACGAACAAATCAAGTCTTTAAAGGAAGGAGTAGATATACTTGTTGGTACTCCTGGGAGGATAATTGATTTAGTGAAAAGCAAAGGTTGCAATCTGCACAGGGTAACTTACTTGGTTTTAGATGAAGCAGATAGAATGCTTGATTTAGGATTTGAACCACAAGTCCGTTCCGTATTAGGTCAAATTAGACCGGATCGACAAGTTTGTCTTTTCTCTGCTACTATTCGAAATCGTGTAGAGCATTTAATCAAAGACAATATAGCGAATGCAGTCAGAATAAGTGTTGGAGAAGTAGGAACTGCGAATCAAGACATCGAACAAAGCGTAAAAGTATTTTCTTCTGAAAAGGAAAAGTTTCATTGGTTATGTGAGCATCTTCCAGAGACTTTGGAACAAGGGAATGTGATTATTTTTGTCGGTACTCGTGCAAGTTGTGCTGAGTTAACCAATCAGTTAAGGTCACTAAGTATTGCTACTTGTTCCATTCATGGAGAAACACCTCAAGAAGATAGAGAAGGTTTTCTCAAGTTATTTCGTAGTGGAGACGTCAAATTGTTGGTTGCAACAGACTTGGTATCTCGTGGCTTGGATATTGAAAGTGTTCATACCGTTATTAACTATGAAGTTGCTAAGAATTTGGATTGGTATGTGCATCGGATTGGTAGAACAGGTCGTGCCGGAAAGAAAGGCAAGGCATATACTTTGCTGACTCCAAAGGATAAATCTTTTGCACGAGAGCTAATGCGATATCTTTCATCACAAAATGTTCCTTTCCCTGAAGAGCTATCAAGTTTTGTTTGTGGAGGTCAGCGGAGTGTCACTTTACAACATTTCCAAAAAGCGAAAGAGTCAGAGTAATGGAAGTTGTTTATCGAGAAGAAATGGTCTTCATCTCTACTAACAAGTGAACTTGATGAAAGAAATTTAGAATATTCGTCTTGGAAACTGCAAGGAGAATGAGAAACTAGGCACATGTCCTTTTGAGAGAAAGAAGAATAAGAACAATAATAATGGAGTCCATGTGAGATAGTTTAGAAGAAAGGAATGAGAGATGATGAATAATTGGTTAACTTTCATTCAAAGAGTGACATCTGATTCCTTTCGAAAAACCAAAAAATAATTATTGGCTGGCATATTCATAATATGTTCCAAGTGAAACTAAAAGAGAAATTAGTAATTATTTAGTAAAAATTCACAAGCAACCACATACCCCACATCCTTTCGCTAATGTTTCCAAATCATCAATATCTTTCAAACCAAACTATGAATCCTAGTTGCAGTAACTTTGGGTATATTAAAGTTATCTTTCAAATACCTTGGGGTTGCGACTCTTCAAAAATTCATCGAATGTCTTATTCGACTCTTTCACTCGTCAATTAAGTACTATATTAAAGGTTTTAAAAGGCACCTACCAGCATTAAAGGTACCACCCTTCTTGAATGGTCCATAGATCATTAATAGACTATCGCAAGGCAAAATCCTTTTTTTGAAACCTTAACACTAATGACAGATATTTGAAATTGAAAGATACCTTGAACAACCGTGAAACAGTCCAATGGAAGCTTCCCAACCACAAACATGCAACAAATTAGACGTCAACACTGTGTCAAACTATTGAACAAGTCAGCATGACTTATAGTTCCCAATGTTTACACTCTTACATTATCTTCCTTGGACACCGGCCAGACTTCTTTGGTAATATCAAGTACCAAAGGTGTTAAAACATTCTTCAAGTGCTTGGTCGTTTGTGCAATCAGCTCTATATGGACACTGTCAACATCAGTTGGCTACAAACTCCGTAATTGAAAGTTTTGTAACTATTGCTTGAAGTACCTGAAATGTCCAGTTGGGAATTCGTTCTGCA
Organism: Galdieria phlegrea; assembly: GCA_006232345.1. NCBI lineage: Eukaryota > Rhodophyta > Bangiophyceae > Galdieriales > Galdieriaceae > Galdieria > Galdieria phlegrea. The sequence goes on from SDGA01000059.1 coordinate 113,005, forward strand.
AAAAAAGCTACATGAATACCAACTCCGCTGGCTATCTAACTTCTTTGAAACGACAGCTTGCTTGGAAAACACATACAAACTTACTTCCAGCAACTTTCTTTTTCCTTTTGGAACTTGTTCAGTCAAGGCATCCAATATTGGCTGTTTGTTTCTCTCCGCAGCAGCACTAAACTGCTTGCGGTATTCCTCAGCACTCGCAAAAGGTATATCAAGCGACATTGAACAATGGCGACCACTCAACCAGTTGCAACATGCATTAGAGCAATTTTTCTAGACGTTTCGTTTTATATGGCTGACTATGGCAAGAACTTGAGAATAGAGTGGTTTGTTAGTGTCTAACTCAAAAATGATGTCTATGTTTCAAATAGAGGATGTATCATTTCTTTATAAGACAGGGTACGGGATATTTGTCATCTGCTTTAGTAAATAGGGAGTTACGGTGTGTTTGTGTCGGTGCCATAATCATGTAGCATATGACATTATATAATAAATGCGTACCCTCTGGCTTTCATATTATATACATAAAGACATCCTGTAATAGATATTTATATATATTAGATTAGGATACCTGCAAAGTGGAGCAATAATGTTGTTTCATCATCTCATCTGATAGTAACTTTTAGACAATCTGCATGCTCCTGATGCTACGTAGCGTGTTGAAGACATTCAAGCAATGTCTACGGAACGTTGTGGGTTTTGAAAGAAATTGCGCTTGTTAGAAACCAACTGTGACTCTCTTGGTTTCTTTCAGCTTATCATGAAAAGAGTAAAACTATTTTTATGTGTATTTACTCTTATCTCCCTTATACTTTATATAAGGCCTCAGGGTCAGTTTGATATAAAGTCTCGAGGTCAGAGAGAAAGATTGCAGTGATAGTCGCAGTAAGGAACAGACCAACGGAAGAATTCATATTTAGACTTTATATGAACTATTTCTTGTCACGAAATAATCCAAATGCTGATTTTCACTTTGTTTTTGTAGAGCAAGTTGACGAAAATAAGTTTAACAAGGGAAGGCTTTTGAACGTCGCTTATTTGTTGTTATCTTCTGAAGACTTTGACTGCTTTTGCTTTCATGATGTGGACACGCTTCCTCCTAACGACAATGTGCCTTATCGTTGTCCTAGAGGAAAAAGGCCTTATCATCTGACTCCTGCAGCAATTCATCCACACGTTCACTATAAATTATCACTGGCAGGAAACTTTTTCCTCACGAAAACGCAGATAGAAAAGGTCAACGGTTTTGCAACAGAGTTTTGGGGTTGGGGAAGATTAGACGACAATTTAGTGAAAAGATTCATGGCGAAGAAGTTGTGGCCTCCAGAGAAACCAAAGGACCTTAGAGCGAAGTTTATTCATCTCGATCTTGAACAGAGCCCTAGAACATTTTGGCCCTCGACAGTGCCCGAGAACTTCACACATATGGTTTCCTTGCTCATAGAAGATATAGGACAATATGGATTAAACACAACCAAATACACCATTTTATCCGATGAAAAGATCACAGAGAAAGTGCGCAGAGTCAAAGTGTCACTGTTATGTGACGTAACACTTACCCCCTGGTGCAAAAGTTGAAGTTAATGCATATTTGTTGACGAACTTCAAATCAAATATAAAAAGAAGAATATTTAAGTCTACAAACTTGATGAGAGCGATCATGGCTTTGCGTTATCTGTTATACAGATTCTGTTTATTGTTGGATAAGAAACTTTTATTTGTCATTTTTATTCGTTGCTCTTGCATGTAGCTCTCCCTTGGATTCTACTTTCCTTTCAAATATTCTTTTCTAGTGTTTTGTTGATGAAGAAACTGAGTACTTTCCATATTTCATCTGGATCCTTGACTTTTCTTGTTGCCATCTCTATGTTTGTGCTACTGAGCACAGTACATTTTCCGAAGATTGATTTTCTTGAGTTTCTCCTATTCCAAGATGAATCGATACCTCGGCGGATGCATCAAAAGGTGGTTATTCTTTATGATTTAAGATGTGACTAGATAATGTTGAATTATCAGAATAATCGTCGTTTTTGATATATATCTCTAGTGCTTTGGCAATTTGACTAGAGAGACATCTTCAAAAGATATCACGAGTATCCAAATAGTGCCTTTTTGCCGTAGTTGCGCTGCTTGTTGCAACATTTTACTCGAGCCAGTTAATTCAATAGAGAAGTTGACTATCCTTGCAGCAGTTTTGATTGTATGGTCACACAATTCACTGCGTTTCTCTGTTCTTCAGTGCCGTTTACTACAATGCAAATCCATCTTGCACCTTTAAAAGGTTTTGAGTGTGTTATCCAGACAGTCAGAAAATTTAAAGCTTACCTAATTTTCCAATTCTAAGTTGCATCTTGCTGTTCCAAACCTTTTAAACCTCCCATTCTTGTTTATCTTAATTTCCATATCCTAACACGAAAGCTGCCCTATATGTATGAAATAATGAATTTTGGTGCACGCAAATTTAGCTTCAAAGTACATGAGTGGTTATGAAATGCATTTTATCGCACTATAGCAGATGACTTTGCACATAGATTTCTGCATTCGACAAATGTAACTGAAGGAGTTTCAACAATCTTGACATACTTGACTATGTTCATCGAAATGCATACTATACCCTATGGCAATGATAAACAAAGTTTCATCGCCAATCTCAAAATGTTTGTGGACATATGAACGTCAATCAGCATCTTCAAAGTTCCAACAAGAGGGTATGTTTTCAAGCAGAAAACTGCCAAAAAATGTATCTTTATTAGAAAATGGTAATTGAAAAGAACAGTTCTTCATCCAAAACAATTCCCACTGACACAAACTATTCGAGAAACCATAACTGAAGCAATACCAGCAGCATGCAGCGTAATCTTTATATAAATACCAGCGCAGTCAATAGGTACCAGAAAACAGTGAAAAATAAAATAAAGTCAACCAATTACATGTGTGAGAAAGCAAAGTGAAACAGTGCAAATAGTTACCTTCGAAGCTCCGATACCCAACCAGACCCATTAATCTTTCGATGCGACGGTTTTATTGTCTGGAGAATCGATCTCTTCAAAGCATTTAAAAAACTCTCAAAGTAAATCAAAGATGCTGCATATTATAGACTTTTCCTGTCCAATTCATCTCAAATTTAGTCGCATGAACCTTTTTCTGTGGAACAGAAAACTCAAAATCTTTTAAAAACTTCTTTAAGTCTATAGTGTGCATAAATAGCATGGATAGGTTCATTCGTTACGACAACTGCTATTCCTCTTTTTACAATCACTCGAAATGCATCTTCATCTGCTCAATCATCTCCTATGTAAATAGGAACGATCTCTGGACTATTCAGAGCCAATGCTGAGATCAACCATTCGACAGCTTTGCTTTTGTCCCATTCAATTTCTGATCGTATTTCAAATATACACTTCCCATGCGTTTCTCTTAATTGTGAAAAGCCTTTTAAAATATTATTGAGAACCATTTCAATTTCAGATACAATCACAGGACGGCATCTTCTATAGCGAATCGTTTTGGATAAAAGACTATCTTCCATTGTTGCCGCAGGAAACAATCCTACTATTCTGCGCCTTGCCTGTTCTGCAGCCTCTGTGAGGATGCAAAGCACCTCCATGGCCACTTGATGAGTTGCGATACAGCAGTGAGATCCACAGATATCAAACCATGACTTCCAGCATAAACCAAGTTATCGGTATTTATAAAATTTCGTAGCTTTCTTTAGACCTTCCAGACACTATAGCTACCTGAATGCGGGTCTGAAGCAGCTTCTCTAGGGCAGCTTTTGCTTCTCTTGGAAGGAAAGCCCATTTGGGTCGTCAACTATAGGTACTAGAGTGCCATTATAGTCAAGGAAGAACACTACTGTCCTTCCAAATGGTCTTTCTCCAACTATCTTGTTTAAACATTCGAACTCCGAAGGCAAACTGAGAGCATTTCTAACTGAAGGTATTCTGTTCTGTTCTCTGGTTCTTCGTTTCAACCGAGAGGATTAATGCAAGTTCTGGAAAAGTCTATTGACACTCCTAGCGGTCATCTTTCTAATACAAAGAGGAAATATCGTTCGTACGCTGTCGAACTTCGCTACTTGACGAGATCAATAGTGTAACTTCAGTAGAAAGATAAGGGCCTTTATTCCCTTTGGTCATTTTCAATTTGCTTAGAAGGAATGCTTGCCTGTTCTTCAATGAAACTTAGGGAGAAGGTGCGGTGTTTGTCCAAGGTTCAACAAATTCTAACCTTCCACACAAGGAAGCCATGTAATTTCACTTTCTAAGGAGAAGTCAGAAATTCATTTTCTGAGTACACTCTAAATTAGTTTCTACATCCCCAATGACTCTGTAAAAAACTTGTGAAGGGCCACAGTTTTATTTCTCTAGCGGATTCTTGAATATTTAAGCTCCCTTAATTCGATGCATTTTTTGTCTGTTCTGACATAAATGTCTTTTGCATTTTTGGGCACTTTCCCAAATCCTGCTGAACATTTGAGAACCGCATGAAAATTGGGAAAATACTAAACAAAGGACTGGATGATGAACAAACGATTGGCAAATCCTCATTTAATTGAACAACTGCTATTAGCTAGCAACTTCAATGCAAATAATACGATCGACTTGGTGTAACAACAAATTATTACAAGCGTTTCATGATAGCTTCCAGACTTCCCAGAAACGAAACTGGGCCAAATCTCTCCACATTTAAATATGCTGAAACTAGGAACTCGTATTAGTTGTTGTGTCAAAAGAAAGTAAAGAAATGAATGTATTTGAAACTAATAGAATGACTCCAGTCTTATCGAATTCAGTGTTGATATTCCTGCTGCTTCTGTAACCACTATTCAGCCTAATAAACACCAGTGGATGCAATGGGGCCGATTTACAGCTGCTGATTGTGTGTCCCATGTATACATGTAATTGAGATATGCCTGTCAGACGACGGAATTTGGTAGCCTCTTCTAGTAAATGCTGTTGGCATGATATGTTTCGATATAACGATGATGCTCTATACTTCTGTTATACGTTATGCCAACGCATCTATGCATTTGCACATCGAACCGTGAATTTGACATGTTCCATGCCCTATATTAATGCTGTTGCTGAGTCTGTATTTGATGGAAATAAAAGTAGATAATATATACGAGCACTATGGTTTTTGTAACTTTTGAAAGCAGTTTTGTTCAGTGAGTTCACGTACCACATTGCTGTATATCCTTAACGATGGAAAGGTATTGGATAAGAATGAACTACATGCTACTTATCCAAGAAGCAGTTACAAGCCTATGGATAAATATAACTTGCATCAGTGGACTATTAAAGGCATCGAAATACATCGTCCACCTGAGGTATAAACAAACAGTGGTATCATTTTCCACCATGAAGAAAAAGAGAATTGGATTGGCTCTTTCGGAACCCCAACAGTGAGCTGGATAGTCTTAAATGTGTTTAAACAGAATGATGAATATTTTTATTCATTGTTTGATAAGGAGAAGAATGCTTTTTTTACTACGGGTATTGAAGACTGCTAGACTGTTCCCGACACAAAGGAAGTGTGAAGCGCTAAGACAAGGTTGACAATCTTAACTTTGTACATAACAACTAGCTATGGAATTTGTTTCTATTTCATTAACTGAAACAGCTGTTTTATGAACAGTACGGTGTAGAGAATCAAAATTTTACCAAATATGGCAGTCAATTATATGGTTTTCTTGGACATTATCCAACAATGATATAGCACTGTCGACTCAGGTCAATGAAACAGATGATTCCTATATTTTCTGAGTATGTCAACTGGATCGTTCTCAAGCACTACAATGACATATTGTTATTCTTCTGTCAAAAGGACTCGTACTGCTTTAAGGAATGTGAATCTACGAAAGAATATATCCATACCATGAGATTCGGGACTATTTGAAAGTTTTCTTCCCTGCCAAGAATATCTTCGGTTATTATTCAGTAATTTACGTATTTAGTTAACTGGCCATAAGTAGTCACTAACGAGTTTGAGGAAAAGAAAACATTCATTATATTGCACAATGATATGTTATTTGTGATAGAAGAAAATATTTAATAAAACTGTGCTGTAGCAAGTCTTTCCCAAAGACGGCAGGCATGATAAATAAAATCCATTGGCTTTGCTCATCACACTGAGAAGAGTAGCTGCCTCATGAATAAATCGACGATTGCGGTGCAAGTTATTCAGCTAATATCTTTGAACTCCGTAATTGAGAGCCGTAACGTCAAGTGAACGTGATAGAGACCCATTTCTATTTCACGAATAGTTCAAGTCTGTTTGTTTCCAGAATAACCAACATGATACAAAGTCAATAGAACAAGCACATCCAATATTAAGAATTTGAAGAAAGCTTGGATGTGCTCTAAATTCAAAATCTGCAGCACCTTTTAGAGAAATGTCGACACTCTTCCGTGCATTCTTCTTTCGGGATAGAAAGGTTTGGTTGTTATTGTTTGTATTGCCAAAGAAGATTGTTTCCACTCTTCACCAAACCAGGAAACCTACCAGAGAATACTAATATTCGTTTTGCCAATTCCTATGTAGAAAATTTCTTATTACATGACACGTGACTCACATGGGTGCCTTTTGTTGACAGTAGAACACTCCTTTCTAAATATTTTTGAAAATTAAACATTTTAAAAGGAGCCAGTGAAGCAAACGAAGTGGTACTGGTGAAACATAAGATGCTTACTTTTGTATGCCTAAACCTTTCCTTTTTCTAATAACTATAATAAGCAAATTGGAATGTACACAATCAAGTCATGAACGATGCCAAAGAAAACACTAGAAATACTTCCCAGACTCAGACTCCAGTGTTTTCTCCATTGCCTTGGACAGTCCATAGAAAACGAACACTGGTAATAACTGCAAAAGGCATCATTTCTTCTCATTCGTCTCGTTCTGTGTACTCATAGTTTTCAGATGGTGCGATATAGAAAATTTCTTAGAGAATTCGAACACATGTTTATAAGTGAAAATGAAATTTACTTGTTGGAAAACACGAATTATATCGATTTGTCATTTATCCAGTCCATTCTACAATGAATACCTAGGAGTATATAGATACTCCCCTAATGGAATGATACCATTCTTTCTTATCACTTCTTCTATCCTCGACAAGTAGGCATATGACTCGAGGACTACCAGAAACGGAAATGAATGTTCTTATATGGGTTTCATCTTTCATACGAACTTCAAGAAACGAGTGGTATGATGGCTCGATTATCTATCTTGTGCCCCTGTACCTTGTTCATGGCGTTATTGGCAATTGTCTCTTTCACACATCAACAAAATATTTTGAAAGATTCGACAGCGGAGGATAAAGTATCAGACATCCATTACAAGTTTCTTCCAAGATAGGTTGAAATCTTTTTCAAAATAAGCTATATACGAATGTTAGAATATTTGTCTTATTCACAAAAGTAATCTAGATTGGTAAACTTGATGCTCTGTAGGCAAAGTTATTTGAAAAAGCAACTGGTACAGACGGGCTATTAGGCATTAAATAGTTAGTGGTATAATTTCCCTGGTGTCAATTGTATTAACTAAGCAAGTTTGTGGAATTTATAGACTCCAGCTAGTAGATTGTTGAAGAACATCCTTATTTTAGACATATTATTACAGCCTGTTACGTACAAACGGAGGGTTGAAACCAAGACAATTGAATTTCTCGACATTCATAGTATTTGGAGAGTAAGATTACTCTAACGAACAAACTTGATTTAGCGTCCAAACAGAAGCAAACATTGAGTCGTATTGGTTACGCAATTTTTCAATGTTCCCTCTTATAAAAACAAGAGCAAGAAACAAGTTATTGCCTCCTGAAAATTTGTTCCCAGTCTTTATCTGTAAAACAAGTAATCTGCACTGTAGCTATTTAGCATTGAAGTCTGCAACCTTGTCCTGTTTCAACAGTCGCAAATAATAGAAAGTATTTAACCTTGCCATGAACAATCATCTGAACAGTTCATCCAAAGGATCATGTTCTATTAAATATCCTGGTCATCTGTTTGCAAGAAACTTTGAAAGTTTTCGGGAAACCCTTCTCGACAAAGAAATTCCATATATTTCGGCACCGAAGAAACACCCTTTGCCTTATTATAAGGTAACGGTGTGACATAAACAATGGACACGCGATCTCGACAATCAACAACATGAGTATCAAATAACTTGAAGTCTACGAATTGATTGTTTGGGTCCTTTTCTAAAACAATAGTAAAGTCTTCATCCAAAATTTTTTTCAGTAAACGAGTCAACTGAGATTTTTCTGGTTTCTCTTTGTTTTCGTGCCTTTCACATTGGCGTCCTTTGCGGCTTTTTGAAACTGAAGCTGAGGACTGTTCAACCTCTGTTTCATTGTTAATTGCATTTGTAATTAGAGGCGATTCAGCATACCAATTCTGTTTCTCTTCCAATACCGTGGATGGTTTCAAGGCACTTTCGATAGTAGAAGAGCGGTTACATTGGTCAAACGAATAAACAGAGACTTGAAAAAAGTATATATGCCACTTGCAAGTCTCCATGTCTACATATATATAGTTGAATTGTAAGTACTGTTTCGATAACAGTATCCAACTCGAATAAGTAAACTTTACTACTGCAAGATTAAATTCCTCCTTGTCCAATCTTACCCAACTCTGACTAGATTGCGTTAGATGCTTGTTAGGGTTCGTATCAGAATAGAGCAAAACTTGTTTTCTGCCTTCAATGAACCACAGAAAAAACAATTCTTCAAATACATCTTTTATCGTATTCCTTGCTTGATGATTCGCTCTTACAAGTTCAGTGAAGTATATTTCCGAAGTAAATCTTTCAATGAAACAAGACAGTAAGATATCGCGCGCTATATTGTTGTAAAAACGCAAATACATGTTGTCCTTTACAATCAATAATCCTTGATGCCGATAAGAAGCGCTGACCACAATATCTCTCATGGGAACCTCACAATCCATGAAAAGTTTGTATAACATATCATAGAAGCTCTTTCTGGAATCAGATGTAAGAGTCTTCATATAGGAATTATGTCTTGAAATAAGCTCAGAAGATATCATTGTGATAAATCTTGCCCTTAAAGTATCGAAGCTTTCAGTGAAGTATTTCATGGCAAGGGAAACCATTATAGCTATCATTCGAGGTATCGATCCGTTGAGTTCAAGAACATCTGCGGAGTGCCTCCTTAAGATGATAGGATAGTCTTGAAGCGATGTCCACATATTGTATTCGTCGAGACTTAACGGCTCAAAATAACGAATACAATCATTATAGCCACTAGGCAAATAATCTTCAAACTGGTGATGTTGTGATCCAGCAATAAGAAAACCACAAGCGCCCTTGAACAACATATAAATATAGAGATTATTTCAAAAAAACTGTTTCTTACGAGACAGATCATCCGAATATCACCATAAATTCGGAAAAACGAGGCCAAGATCTTGAGTCACTGGAAAATTTTCTCCACAAAGCATTGTGTTCATCAAAGATGAGGAGATTCCCCGAAGATACGTCCATTAGGGCGTCTCTAATATTACAACACAGATCTATATCTCCCTCTCCAGACCAAAGTACATTAATTGTTTTAACGAAACACTCTGCAAAAAATCATACGACGGAGAGTAAGAACAAAAATGCCAATCTATGTCATCTAAAATATTGGCATTCATAAACAATAACATCTTCAAGTATCGACGTGCCACGAAGCTGTTATCAGTCTCTTCCAAAATACTGTACAGGTATCTTACAGTACCTTGCAAATACTGCTGTGAGATACAGGTCAATACTTTTACCCAAACCACTTGCCGCAGAGAGAATAATTGGCTTTGGATAACACCAAACTTCACATATTCTTAAACTACGAATTTGAGCGTTCCACCTTCTAATAAATTTCCGTCGTAGAAGGATTCTAGAAATACCTGATAAAGTGACTTGTAAAGGAAACGCAAGTGGAAAAGCTTTTAGAGTCAAAAGCGCGGCAATTTCTTCAAAAGTTTGTGTTTTATCGACTTAAGCACTTTCTCCTATTTTTACTTGGTTCCCAGCCACAGTGGGGAGAGTTGTTACTTTGCACTCTTCTCCAAGAAAGGGAACATCCGTCAACCACACATTGGCAAACGACTCATCAATCTCTGAAGTGTCTTGTTTAAATAATATCCCTAAAGTTGACCATTCTTCCTGGTTCTCTCTTGTCGTTTTCTTGGTGCGTGCAAAGACAGCAGAGTCTACCACGATAACCCCGGTATATATGAGAGATGGCGGCAAACTTGGAACGAAAAGACAACACTTGCGTAAAACTAGTATTATTCAAAGCGTAACTGTTTGAAATAAGAATATTAGGACTTTTACGGTTAGTTTCAAGAAAAGTGCTTTTTGCACAAGTCTAAAAGTGAGCGTCTCAGCAGCGCAATTAGAATTCATTGGTAGAAAATGGACAGGTCTGTATTCGATCGTTTCAACTGCAAGTAAATGTCACTAGAAAGTATAGTTATTTTTGCAAGCCCCTACTTTGGTAAAGTTGCTAGTAAATATGAAGAAATTAGTCTCTATTAGGAAAAATACAATGAGAGGAAAACTTCCAGAGAGGTACAATAACGATGTCTCTTTGCACATTTGTTGGAGGATAAAACGACCCTCCAAGTACCAAAAGTGCAGAATAGCAACCTAAATATTAAGACCAGAACTAGCTTCATATTTAGGTTTCATTTGTTTGAGGCAACATTTAGTCGACAGGCTTGAAAACACTTCTTACGAAGCTCGTCTTTCAAGGAAAAAGAAACAGCGTTTTCTCATATTGGAAAACGACGCAGAAACACTAAAGTCTGAGTTGTTTACCTTTCTAAAAGTGAAAATTTAAATATTTAGTAAAGTCCAAGAGAAGTTTTAGTTAACGAATTGCTCTTATGTTCCAGCGTTTAGCTAGAGCTTTAGTTTTATGAGGTTGGTGCCACGGTGCTTCTTTGTTATTGTGATATGGTTGCGATGAGAGCAATTCTCTCTGATTATTTGAACAGTTTTATCGTTTCTGAAGACCCTTCAATGAAAAATCTAGTCTCGTAGCTAGTTATCAAGTTGAAATTTGTGTAAAGTGTGTGCTGGAGATTTTGAAGACTTGTTAGCAAACATATTTGCATCAATCCTACCTAGTCCATTTGCACCGTTTCAACATTTGCTGCTTGAAACGAACTTTCTATTACAGCAATTATATCCTGACTGGAAATAAGGACAGTTTCGTGAGACTGGAAACAGTTTTTAGTACAGAGAGAGCTGTCTCCAACGGGATTGCCAAATGATGTGTTAGGTGAAACAAAGTTTAAACTATTCATATTGAAACTAGCTATCTGAACCATTTGCATCGGTAAAGCAATATTATTTGGAAGCACAAGGTACTTGTATTTTAAAGAACAACTTGAACCATATTGAGAGATCAATAGAGGCTGCATTTTGAGCTGATTGTATTCCATATTTACTGAATCAGTAAATTATGATTTATTTCGACATCTTGGATTACTGTTCTACCATTATCTTGTTTCAGGTCCACTGAAGATTTTTTTCTGTAGCTACTTTGTTTTCCTCTATTTGTTAAGATATCTAACATTTGATGTGTTCAGCTTGTATTTTTATTAAGAAGACATGCTGTTAACCTCTTTACAGCAGCAACAGGAATGTGAAGAACACTTTGAAATTTATCCATTTACTGCACCCGAAAACAGTCCTAATAATGTACTGCAGTGTTCATCTGCATACTTTCTGGTTCCTTATTAGGAATGGCAGTTGTCCGAAATAGGTTTGACTGGAGTGAGTACAGGACTCCGAAATCCAATAATGCAGCACGTTCCTTCAATCACATTATATTTCTTAGAGAAATTTGACTTTCAATGTATTAAGAAAGCAAGACGCGTACTTACTAGTGGGTACCAAATCAGTGTTAAGTCGTGCCTTCTCTGAGTGACACCTGGACTGGTTATGTATAGCACGAAATTTCCCTCTTTCTTACTGTAGTCTGTCTTCCTCAAAGCCCTTTTAGAAATGGATTGCATTCCTGCCAATGTGAAGACTGACAGCATTATGGGTACGAATAGAATGAGTTAGGACTAGATTGCTTATCCTGTGTGATAGAGTTGCTTCTGTCCTTAGAAAGTGAAACTGACAAGAATTTGTATCTAGCAGTAACACAGAAAATAAAGAATCCAAGTTTAAAAGGAACTTGTGTACGCACATCATGAGTCTACAGTACCACTACGCCTGCAAAGTACTGTTGAATTTTGAGAAATTCTTAATAAATATTATATTATTTTGGAAGAACTCAAAAGTCAATGGAAGGCAAGTGCCAATTACTGCCATTAAGGAATTGGCAAAGGAATACTGAGTAGGACATGACAGGAGACAATTTCAAGTGCTAGTGATAGAATTTATAATGATTACCAATTTAAAGAAAAGTAAAACTAGACAAATGCCAACGATAATGAATAAAATACCCTTATAAATTCAACGAGAAACTGGTTGAAGAAATGGCAAACCTTATTGGTGGCAGACTTGAAATTCAAAGGAAATAAAGAAAGGATAAAATGTGGTTGATCAGAGTAACATAAATACAATATGAAAGAAGAATTTCGCTATGATGCTGTCCACTGCAAAGACAAACTAGAGCTCAACTTACCTAATGAGAGGAGAAGAGGAAAATGAAACAACTTCTTTAACAATTTCTAAAGACAATCAATGATTGGCTTGAAAGGCTAAAATTTTTCCAAGTCCAAATCAAAAGCGTAAATTGAGCCAAAATGTTTTGGAAGAGTAAAGTGGGAGAGTACAACACCACTTGAAGAGAATCGCAAGCCAAACTTTTACTCACTTCAACACAGTAATGAACAACAGGACAACTAGGTAGAAAATATGAAGAGCTCTCTGGAGGATTTACTTTGAGTAATCGAGTGTAAAGGTTTACGACGACAAGAGTCAAGAAGGAACCTTTAGAAGGACAGAATTTAGACATGAACGAGTTAATGACAAAGGAATAGAAAAAGAAAGTTATCCGCATAAAGGGGTCAAGCGATGACAGCAGACAACTAACACAGCAGCACGGTGACTCCGCAAAACGAGAGCTGCAGAGTAACTTAGCAAAGTATTTGACGAAGCTTTACAATTCGACTGTCAAAAAGGCGTTCGAAACTAACCTTTTGGAGGACGGAAAAAAACAAACGAAACGAGTTGAACGGCACACTGCAGAAAAACGCGCGTAGATCAAGTGGAGTGCAACCCTAAGAAACAATACGACAACGGAACTGTGTATTGCTGCTCATGAAGAAGAACTCGTGACTTTTCTAAGGGCATGTAGCATTTAAGCTTTTCTTCTATATCGAAACCAACCTGCTTGACTGCATCTTATCGTGGTTTGTTAGGTTTCATCATGGACAGCTGGGGTCTAACGAAAAGACTGTCTCACTCGTGTTCTTGAATTTAGTAGCTTCGTGCGGGACAGGATATTAATCTGGTTTTATTTATACAATAATAGAAGCTATACTAATTGCGGAACAAAAACTATACAGTTTTAACAATCCTTACAACAGTTTTGACACGAGAGCCGAATTTAAATTGATTAGTATGCGTATAAAATATCATTTCTTGCCTTGATTGTATAAATCTAGATAAATATATTGGCTTTTGTTTGATAGTAGTGTCTTAAATGTCACCATTTACTATATGCCTTCAAAAGTTGGTTGGTGTAGCTGATCAAACGTTAATTGTTGAGCAAACAATTTTCGCCAACAATGGCTGAAATTTGACAGCAATAGTTCTGTTGTTTTTTATATATGTAGCAGCACATCCCCACTTGTTTATATTAAGTTTATATAGCAGCACGAAACCTTTCACGAACTTGGTGATTTCATCAAAGGTCCTTTGGGTAATTGAATAGTAGAAGAATAGGATTGGAAAAGCCAATGGTGATTTTACTTTGTCAAAGGTGTCTAGTACAGGATTATATTTTGATATGTGTTTTATTTTGTTGTTTACCATTACGACAGCTTCTTGTCCTTTTGTATTCAACTGTGCTTTCTTCAAACTAGACTTTGAGAGTGATTTGAATGAGAATTTCGCTTGTTGCTGTTGAGGACGAGCATTGAACGGTTATGAATACCTATAGGTGTTTGCCTGTGTCTTGGTTGTAAAACTTTGCCGATTATTTTGTTTCAGTTTTTTATACAAGCCTATAAACACGGTATTGTTGAGGTGATTTCTAATGTTACAACTTTTGTTCTTTGTATATGTAATCAACTCTGGAAAGAAACTTGGAAACCTCGTTGACATTGCCAAGTCCACTCAAGCGACTGTGGATTTCAATGGGAGTTGTTTGTATTTAGAGCTTTTTATTTCTCACTTTGACCATTGAAACTACTTGAAAAATGTCTTGGCGAGACTTTGTATCGATAACCATTTCGAAGTATTTGCTTTGATATATTTTATTCTTTTACAGCTATCGAAAGCAAACAAGTAATACCTAACACAAAGTTTAAAGGCCATTTGCTGCGATACATTGACAATCATGACACTGTCACCGGCAAGAGGCGAGGGAAATAGTGTTAAAAGGTACGATTCCTTTGATAGTGTAGACAAGATGAACTCGAAACTTGGTTGTACCATGTTTCTTGGAGCAATTTTATGGAGCCATGTAACACACATTGAAAGCTATTGATCCTTTTGTTTTACTTTATTCCATGTTTATATACATGGCATGAGGGTGCGTATCAGACATGGACTCGTCTAGTCCACACCAGTAGAATGGTAGAGAGTATATATAATGACGATGATAGTGACAACGTTGAATGAAAACTTTTCAATGTAAACTACAACATCAAGTTTGTGCCTTTTACTTGCCACAAATGACATGAGAATGTTCCTTTCGTGTTTCTTTGTGTTGGATTCCAGTTGAATTTGCCAGTGTTTGAATTTTATTATGATACTGCACATTCTTTTATGATCTTTTTCAACTTTCAGTCTTTTAAATTTTTGAATCCACCAGTCTCAAATAAATCTTTAAAGTACTATTACATTTCTAGTTGCAGTTGGCACCAGCAAATTGAGCAACTTTTTGCGAACAAAAGTGATTGACTTGAAAAACAACTGGTCCTTTTTGACTCTACTTGATCAAGTTTACATAGAAGAAAAGTTGAAATTCAACTCTTTTCTTCTCATCTTTCTTTAATTAAGAAAAAGCATATGAGTCAAGGACAACTAGTCCTTTTGAGACCACTTTTATTCCTCCTTGGACTAATAAATGGCGAATCATCTACTGGTCGACCACATTAGTAGTTGACTGGACTGCACTGATCTTTTCGTTTTTGCACAAGGTGTTTCAATTGCCTTAAATTGGTTTGAATAAGAAAGTCTTTGACACGTCAATAATATTTCAAGTGGTACTGTGACCATAACGAGTTGTATCAGTCGACAAAAGTATCATTCAACTACAAAATTGTGTCTTGGCCAAGATGAACAAATTTGATGAGATTGACACTACTCTCTGTTAGTGGACAAGCAGCCTCTACAATACCTTAATACTATAAATATACAGAATGACTAGTTGAAAGATACGCAACCAACAGTTTACTAAAACACAATACAAGAGAACGAAATGAGTTTTCCCAAACTGAAAGTTGGAAAACTTTGGAAGATCCACCAATATGACAAGTACACAGTACTTGAGGAGAAACTGAGTGAAAACTTGTAGTCACGTCAACACAGTAACAAGAAGCAGGACAATAATGTTGAAAAGATGTTGAGGATACTGAGCCCCTAACGTTGAGCAGTTGACTAGGAAAGTTTATGAGACCGACGAGTTGAGAAGTAACCCTTGAAAGGACAACATTCACAAAGTAGCTAAACACAGTGGATATAGAGGAAGACAAATCTTTATAAGCACTTGACGAAGCTCTGTTTAATTTGAATGTTAGACTAGTCCAAGGTCGCTGTTTCAAGTTACTACTGCAAGGTGAAAAGTCCAGAAGACAGGAAACCCCGGATCAAACAGCACAGTGCAACACTATATAAGCGAAGAGGATACAGTTTTTATTACCAATGAACAAAAGGCACCATTGTCAATGGTGACTTTTTCCTCTGGGTTAAAACTAGCTTTGGTTTACTATGATTTGCCTTGTTATATTGTATTCTATGGGTTGGAATACAGTGATGGAGACCTTGAAAGTTTCACTGAGAGGCTCCTTAAGCACTTATCGTTGAATAAATAAAGTTTTTGTGACATAATAAACATGTGCTTGATGTCACTTGAATCAACTTTGGGATTACTCGACATTATTGTTGAAAATTGAAAAGATTTGACAATGATAGTCACCTTATCAACTTGAAAGATATGACTTTTGAATACTAGATTCGAAGAATCGTTTGGGTTTTTGTCATTAAAATCACCAGACTGTGATGAATAGTCAACAGAGCCAACACTTAACACCGAATGTTTTTACCCAATTGAACGAATGGCTGAAATTATAAGTCCAGAGCCCAAAGTTTTGAAAGAGTAAGGCACAAGGGGGAAGAGTACTCCACCACTTGAAGAAGAACAGAACCCAAACTTTTACTCACTTTAACCCAGTAATGAAGCGTAGACTAACTAGGTAGAAAAGTTGAAGAGCATTCTGGAGGATTTACTTTGAGTAATCGAGTGTAAAGGTTTACAAAGGACAAGAGTCAAGAAGGCACCTTTAAAAGGACAGGTTCCAGACGCAGATGAGTTAATTAACAAAAGAATATAAGAAATGAAAAGTTTCGTCATATATGTAAGGGTAAACAGAGAGTCAGCAAACAAGTGACAACGCAGCCTAGCTACATTGAAGGACCTTTGTTGCAGAGTAGTTTAGAAAAGCATTTGGTGTATCTTTTTACAACTCGAATGTGAAAGTAAACCAAAAAGAATTGTTAGAAACGACCTTTGGAAGAAATTACGAACAAACGAAGCAAGTTGAAGGTATTGCAGAATAACGCATTTGGATCAAGTGAGTGCATCTTTAGAAGGGATAGGGTAACATTACTGGTCATTCTTGGTAGAGAAGAAGGTCCAGTGACTTTTCCTAGGCACATATAGCATACAAACTTTTGTTCTATGTCGAGACAGCCTTGTTTGACGGTAATTTATCTTGGCTTATTCGGTTTTATTATAGACAGTTGGCGTCTAAAAGGAAAAGGATGTGTCAGCTTGGCGTTCAGATTAATAAGCAACACGCGAGACAGGATGTTAGTGCCCTTTTATTTATACAATATTGAAAAGTATACTATTTACGGGACAAAAGCTATATCGTGTTTTCACACCTTACAACAGCTATGACACGAGAGCAGAATTTAAATGAGTAGTATATATATGGAAATTTCTTTCCTTGACTTGATTATATAAATTCAGAGAAGAGTCGTTGGTCTATATTTGAAGATTTTTTCTGTCGTGTCAATATTTACTATGTGCTTTCAAAAGTTGGTTGGTTTGGGTGGACCAGATGAGGGTCTGTTGAGGAAGCAACTCTTGCCGACTTTTTCTGAACTTTGGTAACTGACTGTCCTGTTGTTTCTACTCTTATATGCAGCAAGACATCCACAGTTGTCTATATTATGTTTTTATAAGAGCCTGGAGTATTTAACCAACTTGATGATCCTATAAAAGGACCTTTGGGTAATTGAACAGTAGAAGAGTAGGATTGGAATAAGCCAATTGTGATTTTACTTTGTCAAAGATGTCCAGTATAGGATTATCTTTTAATAAGAGTCATTTTGTTATGTGTTATTAAGAAAGCCTCTTGTCTTTTTACACTGTCGATCAACTTCAAGTTTGGATACAAACTCAACGCCATCAACGGCATAGATTTAGAATGATCGCCTGGTTACTGTTTCCTCATTGTCCATTCTATTAAAGCATAAACAGTTTCATAAGACATTCGGCAGCTTACAAGCACTTTAAAAAGGAATTGAAAATATATAACAGAAGAACGAATGTAGACTGTTCATACTCAATAAAGCGAGAGGAGCGCACTACAAGCAACTTTTATGTGATCAGCAATATTATTTCAAAGCAAACGATACTCGCAGGTTAAAACTCAATATGAAATTTTTCTAGTCTATGTAGCAGAAGGAGCGATTGAGTGTGTATTATAGGCTGAATCAATTCAGTTTCTAAACTTCAGTTCCTAATACTCGAGTAAACTGTATTTTATCTAAATGGTTTCGAATTCCATTCTAACTATATATTAATTAGTATTCGATGAGCAACGCTTGATGAAGCTACTTTCTACTTGCTTTGAGTTTTCATCATATGCAACTGCTGACCTCAAATTCAAGAGTTGATGTTCAGTTTATATAAGACATGTACGTGATATCATTTGAACCAAGTTTGCTTGGCGATTACTCAATATCATTATTGAAAATTGAAAAGGTTTGACAACAATAGTCATCTTTTATACTCAGCTTGAAAGATATGAGTTTTGAAACACTAGATTCCAAGAATAATTTGTGGACTATTATTATTAAATTCAATCAATTGTAACTAGTCGACAATACTAACCGTTCGAACCCGACTGGTCTCATCCTACTAAAAGACTGTGGAGCCATAAGTTTTGGACAAGGGGGAGTAGTATACCTCCACTAGAAGAGAATCACCAGCTAAACTTTTAGCCACTTTATTACAGTAAGAAACTGCAGAATAAATAGGTGTTAAGTGTGACGACCGCTCTCTAGAGCTTACTTTGAGTAGCTGAGTGTAAAAGTGTACAAAGACAAGAGTGAAGAAGGAACCTTTATAAGGACAGGATTTAGACACGAATGAGTTCATAACAAAGGAATAGAAAGGACGAAATTTACGCGTGTATATCAAAGGGTTAGACTATGTTTGCTGTGAACTGGCAAAGCAACTTGGTGTACCCGTGAAACGATAGTTGGAGAGTAGTTTAGAAAAGCATTTACGAAGTTTTTACGACTTGCTGTCAAAAAGACGTTTGAAACCAACCTTTTGGAAGAATGGAAGAAGAAGAGAGACAAGTTGGAGTGCACGTTGCAGAAGAAGTTGCTTGGATCAAGTGGAGTGCATCTTAGGAAACGATAAGTCAACATTACTGGCCATTGTTGTTAAAGAAAAAAGGGTCGAGTGACTCTTCTAAAGGATATGGAATACACAAGTCTTTGTTCTACTTAAGATGAACCTTGTTTGACGACAGTTTATTGTGGTTTATTTGTTTTTAATATAGACAGTTGGAGTCGAAGGAAAAGGGGCGTCTCACTCGCGTACGAAACAGGATGTTAATCTTGTTCTATTTATAAAATAATAAAAGTTATACTAATTGCAGAAAACAACTGTGCATTTTATCACTCCTTACCACAACTTTGACACGAGAGCAGAATTTAAATTTGATTGATATGTGTATGAAATTTCGTTCGTTGGCTTGATTGTATAAATTTAGAGATGAGACGTTGGTCTACATTTGAAGGTTGTTTCTGTGGTGACAACATTTCCTATGTGCTTTCAAAAGTTGGTTGATATGGGTTGACCCAATACGGCTGTGGAGAACCAACTTTCTCTAGCATTTACTGAACTGTGACAGCCAAATGTCCTCTTGTTTTTATTGATATATGAGGCAAGATATCTACACTTGTTTATATTATGTTTTTGTAGGATGCTATAGTGTTTGAGTGACTTGATGATCCCATAAAAGGACCTTTGGGTGTTTGAACAGTAGAAGAATAGGATTGGCAGAAGCCAATGGTGAACTTGCTTTGTCAAAGATGTCTAGTATAGGATTATACTCTGATATGAATGATTTTTGTGTACTATTAAGAAAGCCTCTTTTTCTTTTGTATTAACCTGTGTCTTCTTATATGGCAGTGTCTTTTGAATCCAAGCTTTAATAACAGCTAAACTTAGTTCAATGTGATGAATTTAGGACTATTGATTTGTTGCTATTTCCTATTGCTTATTCCATCCG
Organism: Galdieria phlegrea; assembly: GCA_006232345.1. Lineage (NCBI taxonomy): Eukaryota > Rhodophyta > Bangiophyceae > Galdieriales > Galdieriaceae > Galdieria > Galdieria phlegrea. The sequence goes on from SDGA01000059.1 coordinate 132,957, forward strand.
TATTGATACTAAAAGAACACTATCTATGCCACTGTCACCATTTCAAAACATTTTGCCAATTGAAAACAATTGATTCACAAGGAGAAATTTACAGTGTGTATGAAAGTATAAACAGTTTCATGAGACAGTCGACATCTCAAAATAGTATACTAGAAGAGTCTAATTGAGACGGTTTATACTCAAGAAAACAAGAATGACTGTACTATGAGCAACTTGTATATGCTCAAGAAAACTGTTTCAAACATACGATACAAGCAGGCTAAAAGAAAGTATGAAATTCAGCTAGTCTATCCACAAGAAGGAACGATTTAGGTTACATTCTAGGATGATCCTTTTACTTGTCAATTGTTCATTAAGCTGTATTTTGTTTTGAATATTTGCAATACTATTTACCTATATCTTATACTTTATTCAGAAAAAACCACTCGTGATATTTGGTCGTGTTTTTCATTAAATCCCACTGTTGACAATGAAGCTTTAATTGATAATAAGTTGAAATCATCTTTGACACAGCAGTGACGTGACCTTAAACTCAAGTGATGATCCATCATTGTGTACTAAGGAATCTACTGGTCGTTGAATCACTATGGGAATTTCTTGCTAAATTACCTGATGACAATTTCATTACTTTTATCAGCAGATATTTATAGTGGCAAGTGGCAACTTTTCAGCTTGGCTTTCATAAGACAGACGAATGATGTCCAAAAGAAGATCAAAAGACATTGGAAAGATAACACAAAGAGACATGTGTAATCAGTTAAACTAATTATACTTGTATATCATAATTGTGTTTTTTACGTTCTGATGACTCTATTGTGTATTATATGGAATGTGAAACAATATAGTGAGAGCTTCCTTGTTAGTTGACGTATTGATGTACGACATTGAAAGAATATTACTAATGAGTGCCATTACCATTGGACTATGGATTCTTGTT